>JASDQU010241401.1:3978-25865 GCA_032191745.1 Picea mariana
TTGGTTGGCCACCTGGATGGGATGAAGAGAAATGGTTTAAGGCCTCATTGATCTATGGTCTAAATTATCTCGAGGGGTTGTCGTTCACTTGTTACTTTGATCAGATGAAGTAACCTGGAAGTTTGAGGTGATCATCTTGGTGATCTCAGGGTGGGGTGGGGCAAGCAAAAGCTGATATTTTTCACTAAGTATTTCTTTCACGAAGAGACCAAGGAATCTTTGGTTGTAACTTCTGATATTGGAAGAAAGTGTAGAGTGAACTCCCCGAATCTTGATATAGGTAGTAGTAACGACTCCCGATTGCATAGTAACAGGGGCACCTATAAATGATATACCTCTCCATCTCAGGTTTGTGTAAGTGACACATCTGGCAAGTCTTGTCTGGCTGCAGGATATGGTGGTTGGGTTGTCTCCAAAATCTATGGTAGCCCACCTGAAACTGACCTGGAGACCTCTCTAAATGTTAGAGCAAGACAGAGGGAATGAAAATATTACTAGTTTTATCTTCATTGAATCATGATTAATAATAGACAGAAAATATTACATCAACTTATCCATTTTAAAATTTAAATAGGTGATTCCATACATACACTTCATAGTAATGACACAATTTTCTATTTATAGTCTTTAATACAAAGATGCCAACATGATCAATTATCATAGATGAAAAGGTTTCAGAGAGAGAAAGTCGTCAACACAGGGTTACAGAGAGAGAGAAGGCTTGGAATGACTATTAGGTCTTGATATTGATATTGTATTTTTTTTTAAATACCTACACAACTGTCACAATTGCGACGTCTTTCACTTTCTTCCCATCGTTGTTGCCACGTCGGGCTGTTTTTCTTGCCACCTTTTGAACGTCGTTCTTGCCACATCTAAGAGTGTCACTCCCATAGCAACCACGTCAGAGTTGATACCTCGTCCCATCACTCTTTCCACCTTCATAACATCTCTCTTCCTACCACTGAAACGTCGCTCTTTCCACCTTGACAACGTCCCTCTTACCACCTTGAAATGTCTCTCTTCCCACCTCTGAAATGTCTCTCTTGCCACCTTCACAATGTTTCTCTTGCCACCTTAAGAACGTCGCTTTTGCCACCTCTGGAACGTCTCTCTTTCCACCTTTATAACGTCTCTCTTGCCACCTTCAGAACGTCTCTCTTGCCACCTTTAAAACATCTCTCTTGCCATGTATGAAACATCCCTCTTGCCACGTCTACTACGTCGGTATTTCCACGACCTAGACATCAGTCTTACGACGTCAATATGGGATTGGACAATCCAATTTATGATGACATGTGGCATCATATAACGTCGCAATACAGACGAAAACTATGTCGTCGGAAAAGCGACGTCCTGTGAAATGACGTTTGAGGGGATCCAAGGTTTGTCGTTCTTCCGACAATAGAAAGTGGCAATTACGTCGAACGCTCCGTCGGAATCTGACCCAAATGCACTAGTGAATAAAGTTGTTTCCTTGAATTCACTTTACCCTCGAAGGTTGATAGCAGTATTTATGTTTGTGTTTCTAAATGAAAACCATAAATCTCCAAAGTAGTGGCATTTCAACATTTACGAATCTTGTAACCACTTTATTGAATGGTGGCATAGTGTTGATCCCATTCCAAATGTATTGATCAAGGGTATCATCGAGTTGAATTTTTTCAAGAAATTTCCTTCTTTGTCTTTCAAACTTGGCTCTTTAAATGAAACATTTAAAGGTCTCTAGTACTCCACTTGCTTTCCTCTTCAACATCTTTTATGAAAAAGACAAATATATATAAGTAATAAAATAGAAATAGACAATTGGGTCTAGCTTGGGTGCTTGAGAGGAAAAATTGTTATCCTTCCCACCCATGGTTCAAATATTGCAAATGAAATGTTCACTTTTCGTGAACCATGAAGAATATATCACCATTTCCTATGGGTTGGAGGGTGGAGTGATTTATTACATATACAAATTTAGTAATAAATTAACCTACAAATGAATAAAATAAACATAATTCAACACAATTTTTCTAATGCAACAAAAATTCATCTCAGGGATGTTCTAGAGTTTGGGTCTAAATAGTTGCATGTCAACTCTCTTCTTTCAGCAATCTAATCATTTGCTCTTGTATTCTAATATAAACTTTGTGACTACATAAATATAATAAGTAATGATATATATAACAAACTATTTAATGTCTTAATACGCTAAAATGAAAAAATAAAATTTATAAACTTAACATCAATAAAAACTAAATCAACAAACTTAATTCTCAAACTTGGTAGCCACGTCTTCCATTGATAATTCACTTTAATTACATGTAATAATATGGCCATGACAAGTGTTTCATCCTTCACTCATTGCATTGATCTCAAAGGTGTTATAATCATGTCTTCTTGTAGAAATTTGGAGAATCGGACAATTAATGCAATTATGAAATTTTACCTTATTTACTTGAGGTTCCCTGAATCTAATCCCTGTGAATTTTCAACCTTAGGGATATTCTGAAATATTCAATTATAGAAGTAATTTTTCACTTACCATCAACTCAATAGAATATAATCCATATGAGTATAATTCAATACCATAATGCTATATCTCTTAGGGCACACTTTTCAAGGCATATAAAATAACTAAAATGTCTTATTACAAAATATTATAATAGTGGACAATTCACTCTTTATCTTCTAGATATGTGTTAAATTACTTAAACAATTTAACTAAATGTTATGTCAAATTAGCATGTGCAATAAGAGATGAAATATACTCAATCAAGAAATTAGCATAAGTTGTGGATAAAATGTGCAAGTACATGATATTAGACAACTAGAAACTTCTTATCTATAAAAAGGATGAAGTACAAGTACAAACCACAACTTTATCACAAATTTTGTACAAGTCAAGCTCTCCAAACCTTGGTTGTGGAAACCATAATAAAACCCTAGCCACCAACTCCTCCTAGATAGGAATTGCTCCCAAAAAAAGTTGGTCACTCCACCAAAAATCCTCTACATGCTATCATCAAACCAACAAGTCCTCCTTGGCACATACAATAATATTGTATCGCACAATCTCTCCACAATAGCACTATTGTCTCCCATTAGGGTTTACAAACCCCAACTATATTGCATCACACAATTACATGTCAATACAACTTTAGTGCTAGCCTCCAAATCTACATGTACATCCTAGGGTTTGAATCTTCAAGCATTGGGTCTTCAACTCTTACATCAACATAAGCAAAAACACATTTGTGGAACACTAAGGATATAATAATTGAGACTTCTTTCAAGAAAGGCATCACGGCAAGATTAATAATCATCAAGAAATTCTCTCTGTGATATTTCCCTAGCCTCACATCCGACAAGAAAAAGGCTCCAAACCATGCAAGGTGTTATCTTATCTCTCCATGTCTTCTAGTAGGGTACAAACACTACTGTTACAACAATATCCATAACAATTATCATCATCCCCAACATCATGTTTTTTATCTAAGTTTTACATGCATGGAAGAAACCCTATCATCATAAGAGCAAATTGTAGCATCACACAAGAGAAATGTCTCTAAAAACATTTAAGATGTCTATGTTTTCCCTTATCTTCTCCTAGGGTTCCCTCATGAACCTTAACATCATGCTTCTATGGTTTCCTCATAAAACATAAAACAATGGCATAAGTCCATACAAGTATGGAGTGATCTAAAATACAAGTGTGCACGTGTCAAAATAGGGTTTATCCAACCCCCAAGATGAAACACCCTCCAATAATGATCCTCCTTGGGCTCAACACCCCCCCACCAAGATGATGCACTCTCCAAAAGGTTCTTGGTCCAATTATCCATGTTCCATGGTGGTCCACCATCCAATTATCCTCATGTAAGGCACTCCTCATCTAACTATGTTCCATATGTCCTCTCATGTGCCCAATGCTACCCTCATGTTTGTCAATGTGGTCATAAATATTTGATGCTCCTCCTCAACATATGTGTTTAGGTCCATCACCAATATCCATGAAGTATTCTCCTCAACCTAAGCATCATCAAGTCATGTATTGTCCAAAATCCAAGGCATATATATCATGGTCCCAAGATCCAAGCTAAATGGCCTTCTCCAAGTGCCCAATGATCCTCCTCCTAGGTAGGTACGTCCCACAATCGAGCAACTAACTCCCCCATTGTATGCACCTAATGGATCAAGCATCATGTTGATAGGGGTAACAACCTCCTAGGTAAGGGTTCTATGTTAACACTCTATCCAAGGTCAAGTATCCACACTAACCGAGCCATCCATATGTCCATGAAACATAACAAAGGGGCTAGGAGATCCTATAGATCTCGTAGCAAGGTGAAAATACCTTTGTAGTAACTACAAAAGATAACACACTCTTTACAAGAAAATATTCCCAATCAACTCCATATGAATTTCCAACCTAGAACTCTAGTGCCTCCACAAATTTGAAAGGATACTCGTCCATCATGATAAACATCATACCTACTATGGAAGATTCATATCCACAAGTACAACTCTGTACACCTAAAACTCCAAGTAATCACTACTCACAAAGGTGTCTCTCTCTCCGAGAAATGAACCAAGAAAATCTACAACTCATTCTCTAGATGGTGAACATGAAACAAGAATACAAAAAATCCACTTGGTTTACACCACCAAACCAAGTTATCCCTTCTTCTCCTTTTTAGGGGCTCCAAAATTATAATAATGACCATCTGTGAAAATAAAGGAACATAATATTGGATGAATTATTTATGTTGAACTATGAAATAAATCTAAAACAAGCAAGACATTAATAACAAATTGTCAAACTCCAACATCCCTAAATTCATCATCACAGCCAAAAATTATTTTGGCACCACCTCAAGATTTGATCAGGAATTTCTACAAAGATAATCACATCTCCAATAATACCAATACAAGTAGATCGGATCTATCAAAATTAAAAGATAATATACATACATATCAACTCATTAATGCTAAAATACAAGATCCAAGGAAGAGTAACAACAACTCATAAAGGGTCATCATCAATCTGTGAGCATGAAAATCCCTCTCGTGCACCTCAAAACTTTTTCAAATTGAAGTAAAAACATAAATAACATCACTTCACTCTTATGAAGAAAATATTGAAGTAAGAGCCTTCACATCCAACTCCCTTTGTCCGAGAGAATCCAACAATCCAGTCACTAGTATATATTACTATTCCCATTAGCTACAAGATTGGAATCAATAATCGATTCTTCCACCATAAATACAAATGCACAAGATCACCAATATCTCACTATTACACTATCTATCACATCCATGATTGATCTCTCCACAAATGTACAAAATTTATAATCAATAATATCCCCAAGGGACAATTCTAGAAGCTCCCTTTGCTTGCAATAATCACCAAAATTGAGAAATCTCTCCATACTTGTAAACCCTTGAGTCACAACTCAACCAATAATCTTCAATCTATCATAAAATTTGGTTTTCATTTATAAACAGAAGAAAAAGAACAACCTATTCGAGTACAATATACAAAGGAAAAATTTAGAAGCGGGAAGATCAACTTGAAACTTACATATAAGCAAAAAATGAATGCAGTTGGAAGTAATAACACAAAGATCAATGTAGCCAAAGAAGAGGAGGACCAAAATACATGGAGATAGGAAATTCCCAGGATGATAAAACAAAAGAAAAAGCAAAATCTTTGTATATATAGTTTGAGATGTATTTTCATACAGATATCATGACTTTAAATAAATACCAAAATAATTTGGAGAACTAAAGATTGAACTACAACCAAATGCAAAACTAGTAAGGCAAAGACCCAACAAAATAAATCTAGGGTATAAACCAAAAGTATAAGAAGAACCAAAGAAATTATTGGATTTAGGAGTAATATACCACATTGAGGAAAGTGATTGGCTTTCACCAATATGTGGTGGAAAACAAAAAACGTGGTAAAATTAGTATATGCATAGACCTCGAGAAATTAAACAAATCACAATTAAAGACCCATTTCAAGCCTCCTTTCCAAGGAAATACTAGAAGTCGTCCCAATTAAGGATATTTACTCATTTCTAGATGGTTACTTAGGGTACAATTAAGTCTATATAAGAGAAAAGGATCAACCTCTTAACACCTTTGCAACATAATGGGAGCATTTTCATATAGAAGAATGTCCTTTCGAATTGTTAATGCAAGAACATGTTTCTCAAGAATCATAGTATCAATTTTATGGATTCTTATTCACAAATCATTGGAGTTATACTTGGACAATTGGGAACTTTTTAGATACCTAAACAACCATATAACATATTTAAGGATGAGACAATAAATAGTTGCAAGGAAATAAGAGTATATTTGAATACACAAAAATGCCAATTATTGCAACCTTTTGGGAAATTTCTAGGGCATGTATTCTCTAAATAAGGTATCATGATAGACTCGAACAAAGTTCAAGTTATTAAAGACCTTGAACTCTTGACCAACCCATCAAAATTCAAATCCTTTTCGGGGCATAATGGATACTATAGATTTTTTTTAAATGATATGCTAAAATAGCCTACTCAATAGACATGTTATTGTAAATAAAACACCATTTCAATGGATAAAAGAAGGCCAAACAAGATTTGAAACACAAAATTATAAATTAATAAATACTAATGTTTCCTAATTGAATAAATTCCTACCGTGTTCATGTGGATGCCTCGGGGATAGCCATAAGAGAAATTCTAACATTTCCTAGAGCGAAAGGGATGGACTATTTGTTATACTACACAAGCATGAAAATTTCCACATTATAAAATAACTATAACAAATAGAAAGAAAATCATTAATCAAGTGGTTGTGCTCAATTGGTTGGGGTGGGGAGTTTTCTCCTCCCCACCCAGGTTCAAGTCTCATATATGTGACAAGTTTCTCTTTGTGAGCCAAATATTCTCGAAATACTTGACCCTCCTATGTTCTTCGGATTTTAGGGGGGGTTACCGTGGACGTAGCAAGCTTCGTGTTGTGAACCACAGTAGAAATAAATAAATAAATAAAGAGAATCATTAGGTATGGTATATGAATTGTAGAATTTTAAACATTACATACTAGCTAAAATTTTAACTTCTTCATTGATCACCATTCATTAAAGTACATTATGAGTAAATATGTTATAGTAAGTAGACTGGATAGATCATTAAATATTTTTCGAGAATATGAAATCAAATTTTTTTTAATTCAGAGCCCACGTAGGGATGGACCACCTCCCAAGAATATAAATGTACAACTAGCACCACCTCCCAAGCATATTTCCCTCATGCTATTCTATTTCAAGTACAACTAGCACCACAATACTTGGAGGAAGTGATATATTTTCTACAACATGTACAAGCACCTCAAGAAATGAATGTTTCCCAAAGAATAATTCTAATATAGAAGGCACTTATATTTGAAACACTATCTAACTAGTTGTACAAAATAGGTATGGATGGAACCATGAGAACATGTGTTCAACCATCATAAATTGATCAACTAGTTGAAGAAGCCCATTAAGGGATAACAAGAGGACATTTCTCAACCAATAAGACAACCCAAAATATGTCATGTGCAAGAGCATGGTGGAAAACATTATTTAAGGATTGTTTCAATAAAGTGAGGAAAGTGTGAACAATGCAAAAATGGTAGGAAACAAACCCAAAAATGCAGATTATAATGAGTTAAAACCCATACCATGAATGCAACAATGTGAAAATTGAGGAATAGACTTCATCAAACCATTTGTACTAGCTAAAGGGACACATTTTAAGTACATTATTGTGGCAACCGACCTATTTACTAAGTGAATAGAAGAAAGGGAAACAAGAATGACAACATCAAAGGTAACAACTAAGTTTTTGTTTGAATCAATTATCCATAGGTTTAAGTGTTATATTCAAGTTACATACAATAAAGGGATTCATTTTACTACCAAAATCATAGAATCTTAATGAATACTTTCAACATGATATCATAAAAGTAATCCCTATTGTCCAAGAGGAAATAAACAAGATGAAAGAACTAACAAAGTATTGGTCTTTATACTAACCAAAGTATGTGATTTAAAGAGATCATACCTAATGGATATATTGTATGCAACATTATGGACATATCAAACTATGTGGATATATTGCATTAATCCTTATGGGAACATCAGACTATATGGAGGAAAGGCTACAGACACACACCATTCAAAATAGTATTTGGTAAGGAAACAATAATGACAATATAATATTGGGTTCCTTGTTTAAGGATAGTAGTAAACAAATGATGGGAAACAAAGAAATCCGTGAAGAATCCGCAAGAAGAACTAGAGTAGTAAAACAAACATTAGAATAGTCTCAATTTTAGCAAGTTATGGAAAAGGGCATAATGAAAAGGTATTATGATAGCAAGTTGAAAAATCATGAGTTCTAGGAACGATGACTAGTACTTTTATATGATAGTAGGGAAATTTAGGAAAAAATAGAACTACAAGAAGGAATGGAAACATTGCATCAATTACAAGATGAAACTAAGGACATGAGGAGTGGAAACATTGCAATCATTAGATGTAATTGAAAATGAAGCAATTGAGAGGAAGTTATGATGATGGAAAGACAAAACAATCAATGATAAGTTAAATTACCAAAGAGTGACAAATTGAAATGCTTAGTAGATTGGGTGTGAAGATGAGTTGATGTTGCTATGGCTTTTGGCATGGAATCCCAACAAGTTGTAATAGCATTATTTTTAAGAGAGTTATAGAGGTTCAATTCCATAAATCATAAGATAATAATGAAGCCCCAAAGGGGAACCATGCATTGTCATGTGTTTGTAACTATAATAATAAAAGAGTAGCAGTTATCCCATGTGATTGCATAGATAAAAAGATGAATTTGAGTGATGATACTAGATCTATAAGTGTTGGATAATTACAAATAATATTTCTTAGTATTGGTAGAGAGAAATGTGTAATATGTTCATGTGATTCTATTTATGAGGGTTCATGGGCATTGAGTTTGGATAGGTAATCTTGTGTGGAGTTAGGGTGTTGTTCTATTTTATGAGTGTAGGTTGGAATGGATCAATGTGTTCTTTGATTTGCAAGGAGGATAAATCTTTCTCTGCATCAAGTGGTATCAGATCTGTTAACAATGTTGGGAGGCGTAGATGAGAGTTGCAGAGGCTAAGACAAATATGTGTCGAGAATCATAAGAGACTAAAGAGAAGTTTTTGAAGACAAAGAAGAAGTTGTTTGAAGAGGGAAGGATCGTATTACAAATCTAGTAGTGAAGATGAAGAAATATGCAAGCGAATGTGTTACAAGTCGAGTGTAGATGTTCTACGTAAAGATGATGACTATTGAAGGTATGTCTCCAAGAATTTTATATTGTGCATAAGTGAATATATTGACATAATTTTCAACTAATGTAGTCTATTTGTGGTTGTGATTAATTAAGTTAGGATAAGCATAACATGTTGAGTAGGTGATTCCATGTTGTTTGTATTTTAGCAATAATGGTTGGGTACACCGAAATTTGAAGGAACTTTGTACACTGCATGAAAAAGGTTAGTAGAATGTCTCTTTGGGACATGAATTTATTTGAGTTGTGTGTGTGATGCATGGATGATGATCACATGATTAGTTCTTGTGGTGATGAAGAAAGAGAGAAAAATATGGTAGTAGTATAAAAATATGTGTTGCAACATCGGATCTAGATAATAGCAGTGAGTTGAAGAGAGAAGGTGCAATAGAAACAAAGAGTTGCAATGTTAATTGAATTGTGAATATAACCTGTAAGCATGTGACGTAGTTTTTAATTACTCGGGGAGTCTAATGTGGGAGAATCATCAATGATATGAAGATGTCACAATAGGATCAAGGAATGTAAATGTTACATCAATTACAAGATGGAATTATGAACACAAGGAGTGGAATCATTGCATTCATTACAAGAAACTAGAAACCAAGTTAGGAGGAAAGTGGAATGATGGGAAGACAAACCAATGAATGATAAGATAAATTTCCAAAGAGAATGAGAGATTGAGGCACTTAGGATATTAAGGGAAGATAAGTTGAGGTTTTCGTGGATTTCATCCTAGGAGCCCAACAAGTTGTAATACTACTATTTGTAAGAGAGTTATAGAGGTTGAATTCCATATATCATAAGACAAGAATGAAGCCTCAAAAGGGCCATGCATTGCCACATGTTTCTAACTGTATTAATAACAGAGTAGTGGATTTCTCATGTGATTGAATAAATGTAACGTCCCCTCCGTTACGACTAGGAAAGCGAAGAACAAAAGTATTTTTTGTTTTTTTGCATTAGATAATTAATGTTAACACGTGATTCATAGCAACGCCTAATCAATGACATCATAATTAAAATAAATACAAGAGACTCATCTTCATAATCCATAACGACGCAACCAATGCATCAATCATAATTAGTAATGACACATACTTAACACATCATCGCATTAGATAATGACACAAAATCAACAAGTATCATAAATAGCGATGCAAGAACAACTCACCACAAAAATATAACACAGAGAAACTACCTGCCCAACCTACCCTGCAAGTTTAGGACCTCCAAGACACATAAGCAACGCTCAAGCCCATGATTGATCCGATTGATTTTGACCATTTAAGGTTTCATGGCTAGCGACTGTTCTGAGGAACAAGGAGGTGTCTACATCCCACTAATACAATCAACTCCAAAAACCAACTAGCTAAATCAACAACATCAATGATAATCAATGGCGCAATAGTGTTATAATAACCAATCAAACATCACATAAATTCCAAGGTGCAAGATAATTTAATTACTAAATCAATCATACAATGACATAATTTAAGGCGCAATGTAATCAACTTTATTTTATTTTCAAGGCTCAAAAGCAAACATCTACTTTACTTCAAGGCACACGATTAATCAATCATTGAATTCAACAATAATCAACATTATTTTCAAGGTGTGTGCATGACCTAATTACCGGATTAAACATAAATCAACATCATTCATTTCATGCAATTAATGCATTTACTTAGGAATCATACATCAACATTATTACAATGCACGCAAGTAATCTAAAAGCGTAATCATTAAGCATCAACATTAGTCAAAACACAAGCAATCTAATCACCTAATTCATCAGCATAACCCAAGGCGTAAGGTAATTCATTCGCTCAATCATGTATTCATTAACATTTTCATGGCACAAGAAGTAATTACACCCATGACCATCCATACATATCATGGTGCAAAATAATTATCAATTAATTTTGATGGTGAAAATAGTAACCACACGCATTAACAAACACATAATTATTATATCATGGTGCCAATCAATATCCATTTAATTTTTAACGGCGTTGTTTTTCCTGAGATTGATTATAAGGCTCAAAGAATAATGTCAAGCATCAAAGGTTTTAAATGAAATGTTTTTATGAGTGCTTTTTCTACCTTCAGTTTTCTGAGAAATAATCTTTAAATGAAACTAATGATAAGACAGTACGAAGCTTGTATCTCATTATCTGAGTCACAATTATAATGTCAAGTGATGTAGAAAAGATTTTAAAAACTGTTAAAACAAAGTCAGGTATCAATTTACAGATAAGTCTCACCTTGTTTGCAGTAGAAGAAAAGTAGAAGATGCACCCTTGAAAAGGAGATAAAAATGCAGTAATTCACACAGATCACAGGTCTTGTTTTACTCACAGTAATAACAAAGGAAAAACTATTACTGAATGAACTTATTATATAATATGATCACAGTATATGTAGTACTAAATTGTAATCATTCACTCTTCAAGAATTACAGAAAGAAATTTGGAGAAATGGAAACACAGAGTAAACACAACTCAAATTGAACAAAACTTAGAATCTTTGTCTGCACTTGTATCAATGTTAAAAAATATATATCTTTTACATTCGGCAAGAAGCAACCAATATTGGGCTAGAATCCACCTGGATAGATCTAAAATCTATCTATTTATACAAAAATTGTCTCAACTGAAAACTCTTGGACTTCCCACAATATCTGCCTAAAAATAGAATACAATCTAAATGAAATAACAACATGCATATATTGTTGAGTTTTGATTTGATGTGTTGGCACTTCATCTGTCCCTTAATTTTCTCACATTTGCACTCGTTTTCCTTTGTTCTTTGAACTGGGTACACATGTCCATTAAGGCCACCACAATCATTGGMTTACTTTCTTTGCCATCTGATTGTGTTGCCATCTGTCCCTTCGAATGTGTTTATTGGGATAAAGAATTGCAGTTGAAGATATGGAGGTGGTAATTGGACAAGTAGCTCAGTGTTGGCTCGTTATGGGATRGCTAACAGTTACRGGGAAGACTAATTGTTCACGAATAGGATGACGTGGGGACAAGTGTCTAATAAGGAGGTGGGATGAGTGGATGCGAGAATGTAGGTGGTAGGGATAGACGGGGTAAGTGAYGTGTAGAGAGAGGGGAAGTGTAGGTGGTAAGGTAGACGGTATCAGGAGCGTGGAGGGTGTGACAGGATGGAGGGTGAAATGTAGAGTGGGTGGAGGATAGGTGTCGAGTCAGGATTCTAACGATCCAATGTTCAAATAAAAATAAATGACTAAAAATCCCTTTATACTTTTCTATTTTGCGGGGGCGCGAGGAAGTGGTTTGAGGTAACTCGCCTTTCATCCCGCAATGCACCTGGTACTCGCCTTTCATCCCGCAATGCACCTGGTGATGAAATGTACCCCCAAGAGAAAACCTCGGTTTAAATTGCAGGACCGCCCTTCGAAATTAAACCTCGCGCAACTTCGCCCCCCGCAATCTCTCTCGATCGTTGATCTCGAGAAATCATGATCCACGATACTTTGTACCTGATCAGCTTGGCGCTCCTACCATATTTAGCCCTTCCCTGCCATATTTGGTCCCTTTCCTATTTTATCAGGCTTCCAAACCAGCTTAGTGTTCCGCTAGATTCTGAAATCTGATCCATCAAGCTTCCTTGCAACTCTTTGTGGCGCTATAATCCGTAAGGAAATAAAATTAGTTTGCCTATAACAAGAGAGCATGTAAGCTCTTCACTGAATGAAAAATTGTTAATTGCAAATGGTAAAATGATTTTGAGATTCGAAGAGATGTATTCACAAAGTCTATCGGTCTTCGTATAGATCTACTGACAAAGAATTTATTAAAGACTTAATGGAATTTATTACCTGGTGAATCACAATCTTTATTGAAATCATTAACCTTAATCAATCATAAATGTCATTAATATTTATACTGAAAAGAAGGTCTGTCAACAATTTTAAGAATATTATGAAACTAACTTTCTTCTGATTTTCAATACACCTTCGCCTATAGGAGAATTTTCTGGGAATTTCAATCATTTCAGGGATAAATCTTGAGCGAGTTTGTCATTTTAAAATTTGATATCAGAGCTAAAATTATCAGGATTATCCTAGACATACTTTTTCAATTAAAATCAAAGGAACATAAATATTTTCGCCTAATCTTGTTTCGAAAATATATTTTTGAGTTTTCAGGGTCAAGATAAGTTTCTTTCTTTCTATGAAGACTAAAAGAAAATAAGAAAGGAGAGAGAAAATCTGAAGTGGATAAGAACATGGGGATAGGTAAAAATGACCCAATCACAACTTTGAAGGATCTAAATTAAAAAATATCCTAATCCAACACAAGTTTGTGTATTTAGTTCACTTCCTTCGAGCATATTTATTTTATTTTTATTTCAGAGATGGCTTTAGAATTCATCAACATGACACTTCAAATTATAATTTTACACATCTCTGATTTTTTGGTCAGGTGATAATATTATCATGAGAAAAACTTCCTTCACCTTCATTTCAAAAAGAATTTTAAACTTTATTTGAACTATAAGAAGAGTAGGGACTCATACCTTATTTTCCTTTTGAAATTTCAACAAGGCATATTATTTACTTATCACCTGTTTTTAGAGAAATCAAATGCTTGAAAGACGAGTGTCGAGTTTTTATTAAGCCTCATGTCTTGTTCAACAAGATCTATTCTGCAAAGCACCAAGAACAGTAGACCACGTGCCTTCATCCTTCTGCAACCTGAAATTAACCCTTTCAAACTCTGAACCCTGTCATTGGGCTATGGAGTCATAATGCCTAAAAATTGAACTATACTGGATGCCAAATTGAGATCTGAACTACTAAACTGAAATAAAACGCTGAACTAGAATTTTGAAATGAAATGTTGATTTGGACAACTTATTTATATACATCATCCCTATACTAATCACACGAAATTCCTTTGATCAATTAATATGGAATTTCCAATGGAGCCACGCAAATAGTGGATTGCTTAACATACCTTGTTTTATGTTGGATGAAAGAATGAAAAAATAATAAATTTTTGTAGAAAAGAATGAATAGGTAGCTTGTGCTTACTATTGAAGTTTGGTTGCACAGAAAACGTTACAACATTTTGGACCTCTCAAAGAAAATACTCCAACCAAACAGCCATTGGATCATGAAAAGATAAATATTTTTCAGAGTCAACCGATACCTCTTCCTGCTAGCCAAGCTGCATGAAATTCCTTTGCACACTTTCTCCACTACTAATATTTTATTTTTCTGGCTCGAGAATGTCATATTGAGGCCCACTAGTCTRTTTCTCATCAGTTGATAAACAGGAAGGAGAGATCAAYTGCTCCATTAACCTCTCCTTATCTCCTTTATCGCTTGTCCAAGAATCTTCTTTATCACCATCATACACACGCTGATTTCTTTTACAATGCAACTGATAATTTTCCTGTTGAACAAAACTCTCTGAAGAAATAATTTGTTGCTCGTCAACTTCAAGATCACATTCTTCATAGTTATCAAACAAAGGAGAACTATTGTATGTTTCCATGCATGCTAGGAAATAAATCCGCTCTTCTTCATTATTTGGATACTCATCATAAACATGATGATTATGTAAAATTTCTAAACCTTGATTTTCAAAAACCTCCATTTCTTGAAAATCTATTAATGATGAATGAATACTAGCAGCTTGATCAAAATAAGAATTTAGAATAGTAGTTTTATCATGATAGTAATTATTATGAACATTTGGTACAATGACAAATGCACTTAGAGTATCGTTTCCATTGTCAATATCATTACCAAAATCATTTTCTCCAAGAGCTGATTTCTTATGGTATTCAATAAGCCATTGGCCTTCGTAAGGATGTAGATCAGTAGAAGATTCATCATCCTGTATTTGATCTGCTTGAAAGACTGGAGGGTCTGCAAGGATTTATTCATTTTTACTTGCAATCATGTCGTCTTCATTCTTACTGCTGCAAGAAACCTCTTCTTGATTTACTTCAAAATCTTCTTCATATAAATTTGCATGATCTGTTTGAAGGAGATCTTGTTTTTCTGCAAATTCTTCTTCATATATTTGACCACAATTTCTATCATGTTCTATTTTTTCATCGGCAAACTGATTATCTTTAAAATCTTGTTCTATGAAATATAAATTGCAACAGTCTTCAAAAAGAAGATCAATTGGATAGATCCTCTTGCAATACTTATGGAAGGAAGCATGAAATTATTTTAACGATGAGATGTTGGAAGGAGGAAGAAACTTGTACCAATGACGAGCATCTCCTCCCAGACTAAACATGAACAGTGTCATCAAAAACTCTTCATGATGAATATCTAGTTGATCTATAAGCTTATGAAACTCAAACAAGTGTTGTGCAGAATTATCATCTTTATCCTCTCTAAAACTAGGAAGATAATCTCCCCATTCTTTAATATCAATAATAGCATTTGGAAAACCAAAAACATTTGTAAATTCCAAAGAAGCAAACCTCGCAGCAATCCGAGCAGTGAAAGAACTTGACATATTGAAACCATTGGAGTCACCAGTGAATCATGTGGAGTCTTCGAACCAAGGAGTCACCAGGTGAATGATCAGAGCGAGTTAAATGTATATCCCTTGTTCACCATCAAAGAATATATCTAAGCTTTGTCGTACCCCAGGGAAGATATAGKCCTTCAAAACCGTCCCCAGTAGTGGCRCCAAAAAGATGTTGTTCCTGAGATTGATTCTAAGGCTCAAAGAATAATGTCATGCATCAAAGGTTTTAAATGAAATGTTTTTATGGGTGATTTTTCTACCTTCAGTTTTATGAGAAATAATATTTAAATGAAACCAATGATAAGATAGTACATGGGATGTATCTCGTTATTTGAGTCACAATTATAATGTCAAATGATGTAGAAAATGTTTACAAAATTGTTAAAACAAAGTTAGGTATCAATTACAGATAAGTCTCACCTTGTTTGCAGTAGAAGATGCACCCTTGAAAAGGAGATAAAAATGCATTAATTCACACAGATCACAGGTCTTGTTTTACTCACAGTAATAATAGAGGAAAAGTTGTTACTGAATGAAATTATGATATAATATGATCATGGTATATTTATTACTAAATTTTAATCATTCACTCTTCAAGAATTACAGAAAGAAATTCGGAGAAATGGAAACACAAAGGAAACACATAACTCAAATTGAATGGAACTTAGAATCTATGTCTGCACTTGTATTAATGTTCAAAAATGTTTATCTTTTACATTCGGCAAGAAGCAGCCAATATTGGGCTAGAAGTTGCCTCGAATAGATCTAAAATCTATCKATTTATACAAAAATTGTCTCAACTAAAAACAGACTTCCCACAATATCTACCTAAAAATAGAATACAATCTGAATGAAATAACAGCATGCAGATATTGTTGAGTTTTGATTTGATGTGTTGGYGCTTCACTTGTCCCTTCATTTTCTCATAGATGCACTTGTTTTCCTTTGTTCTTTGAACTTGGTACATATSTCCATTAAGGCCACCACAATCATTGGCTTACTGTCTTTGCCATCTATCCCTTCGAATGTGTTTACTGGGATAAAGAATTGGAGTTGAAGATATAGGGGTGGTAATTGGACAGGTAGCTCAGCGTTGGCTCGTTATGGGATGGCTAATAGTTACAGGGAAGACTAACTATTCACGAATAGGATGACGTGGGGACAGGTGTCCAATAAGGAGGTGGGATGAGTGGATGCGAGAATGTAGGTGGTAGGGATAGACGGGGTAAGTGATGTGTAGAGAGAGGGGAAGTGTAGGTGGTGAGGTAGATGGTATCGTGAGCATGGAGGGTGTGACAGGATGTAGGGTGAAAGGTAGAGTGGGTAGAGGATAGGTGTCGATTAAGGATTCTAACGGTCCAACGTTCAAATAAAAAAAAATGACTAAAAATCCCTTTATACTTTTCTATTTTTGGGGGGCACGAGGAAGTGGTTTTTAGGTAACCTGCCTTTCATCCCGCAATGCACCAAGTGATGTCATGTACCCCCTAGAGAAAATTATGGTTTAAATTGCAGGACCGCCCTTCGAAACTAAACCCCGCGTAACTTTTCCCCCTGCAATCGCTCTCGGTTGTTGATCTTGAGAACTCACGATCCACGATACTTCGGACCCGATCAGCTTGGCTTTCCTGCCAGATTTAGACCTTCCCTACAATATTTGGTCCCTTTCCTATTTTATCAAGCTTCCAAACGGGTTTAGCGTTTCGCTACATTTTGAAATCTGATCCATCAAGCTTCCTTGCAACTTTTCGTGGTGCCATAATCCTTAAGGAAATAAAATTAGTCTACCTATAACAAGAGATTGTGTAAGCTCTTCACTAAATGAAAAATGTTAATTGCAAATGGTAAAATGATTTTGAAATTAGAAGAGCTTTATTCACAAAGTCTATCATTCTTCGTATAGATCTACTGATGAAGAATTTATTAAAAACTTAATGGAATTTATTACCTGGTGAATCACAATCTTTATTGAAATCATTAACCTTAATCAATCATAAATGTCATTAATACTTTGACGGTTCGGCTTTTGGAATTTTTGGATATGAGAGGGCAGAAATCTCCCGAAGGCCGAATTCATGAATACGTTAATCTCTTATTAATCACTTTTATGTTTTATTTAATCATGTTTTAAACATTAAGTTAGCCTTAAGTACTTCGATGGTTTGTGAACTCGATATTTGTTAAAAATCCTAGAGTGACATGGCAGAGATGATGTCATTTTTTTATGACGTGTCAAGAAAAGAGAGGTTCCATGTGTTACTTGAAAACATGTGAATCATCCAACAGAAATGTAAAAAATAAGTGCCACGTGTCAGCCCAAGAGAATATTTAAAGGACACGTGTCCTATGATGCGTTTGTAAGTCCTTTAGGACTTATCACAAGTGATTATCTTTGGGACTTTGTAGTTTCAGGGTTTTTTTTTGTTTAGATTTGTTGTAATACCGGAAGTGTGAAGCTCCGAAGCGGTCGTTAAAGATTTTCTTTTAAAACTCGGGAAGCTTCTACACTTCGGAGATCATTAGGATCGTTCGATCAAATTAGAGTAACTCATCGACGATAGATATTGTAAGCACCTTATTGATAAACAACAACCAATGGATTTATTTTAAAATTAAAAGGCGATTCTCTAAGTTTTTTGCTTTTTGGGTAAAAAAAATTATTTCTAAGAGGCAAAATCTAAAGTTCAAAAGCTCAAAATTATACGTGTTCTAAAATAGGCTCCATCTGGGGATTGTGGCTCCCTATGAGGCGCAAAAGAATAGTAGACCAAGTTCCTTTATTGGGTAAATGCAGTCATTATTTCTTTTTGAAAAACATTTTCCAGTTTTATTTAAGAATTAATAATACATAGAAAAATGAACTTAACCAAATCTCAAAAACCTTCAAAACATACTTAATGATTGATCTCAAGTTAGGCTATTTAAAATTTTCTTTTCCTAAAACTGATTTTAGAATTGTTTAAGATAATCAAAATAATTTTAACTAAAATATCAGGCTTCGACTGACTTTGTTTGCTTCAAGGTTAAGCAGATGTAACATATTTATTTAGGGAATCCCTAGTTGGTTCAGGATGTAAATATCATCGGAAAGAGAATTAGATAACAGAGTATGGTATATAGATATGTATGACAGCCTTTCAGATATCATAGATATTTCTTCACTTCGAGCGAGCATGTTCAGTACCCAGGTGAAGTTATCTACTTCCCCCATTGAATTTCCTTTCACCACTTCAATTAACACTTTTTCATTTCGATGAGATGAGGGTAATCGATATACGAATTTCCTTTCATCATCTCTTTTGGACAAGATGGGGGAAATAAAATTATGAATTCCCTTTCACCGTCTGTCTTATATTTTGATATTTTGGAGTGGGGGCAATCAATTTGTATGTAACATACAAGGGATGATATGTGTTTAAAATATTTGGACTGAAAAGAAGGTCTGCCAACAATTTTAAGAATATTTTGAAACTAAATTTCTTCTGATTTTCAGTACACCTTCACCTATAGGATAATTTTTGGGAAATTTCAATCATTTCAGGGATAAACCTTGAGCTAGTTTGTCAGTTTAAAATATGATATCAGAGATAAAATTATTAGGATTAGCCTAGACATACTTTTTCAATTAAAATCAAAGGAACATAAAGATTTTCACCTAATCTTGTTTTGAAAATATGTTTTTGAGTTTTCATGGTCAAGATAAGTTTCTTTCTTTCTATGAAGACTAAAATAAAATAAGAAAAGAGAGAGAAAATATGAAGTGGATAAGAACTTGGGGATAGGTAAAAATGACCCAATCACAGCTTTGAAGGATCTAAATTAAAAAATATCCAAATCCAACACAAGTTTGTGTATTTAGTTCAAACTTCCTTCGAGCTTATTTATTTTATTTTTATTTTAGAGATGGCTTTAGAATTCATCAACATGAAACTTCAAATTATAATTTTATACATCTCTGATTTTTTGGTCAGGTGATAATATTATCATGAGAAAAAATTCCTTCACATTCATTTTGAAAAGAATTTCAAACTTTATTTGAACTATAAGATGAGTAGGGACTCGTACCTTATTTTCCTTTGGAAATTTCAGCAAGGCAGATTATTTATTTATCACCTGTTTTTAGAGAAATCAAATGCTTGAAAGATGAGTGTCGAGTTTTTATTCAGCCTCATCTCTTGTTCAACAAGATCTATTCTACAAAGCACCAAGAATAGTAGACCACATTCCTTCATCCTTCTGCGACCTAAAATTAACCATGTCAAACTTGGAACCCCATCATTGGGCTATGGAGTCATAATGCCTAAAAATTGAACCATACTGGATGCCAAACTGAGAACCGAACTACTAAACTGAAACAAAACATTGAGATAGAATGTTGAAATGAAATGTTGATTTGGACAACTTATTTTTATACATTGGCCCTACACTAGTCAGGTGAAATTCCATTGATCAAGTAATATTGAATTTCCAATGGAGCCACGCAAATAGTGGATTTCTTAACATACCTTGTTTTATGCTGGATGAAGAAATGAAAAAATTATATTTTTTTTGCAGCAAAGAATGAATAGGTAGCTTGCGCTTACTGTTGAAGTTTGGTTGCACAAAAAACATTGCAACATTTTGGACCTATTGAAGAAAATACTCCAACCAAATGGCCACTGGATCATGAAAAGATAAAGAATTTTTAGAGTCAATCGATACCTCTTCCTGCTGGCCAAGCTGCATGAAATGCCTTTGCACACTTTCTCCACTACTGATCTTTTCTTTTTCTGGCTCGAGAATGTCATATTGAGGTTCACTGGTTTGTTGCTCATCAATTGCTAAACAGGAAGGAGAGATCAACTGCTCTAGTAACCTCTACTTATCTCCTTTATCGCTTGTCCAAGAATATTCTTTATCACCGTCACACACAAACTGATTGATTTTACAATGCAACTGATAATTTTCTTGTTGAACTGAACTCTCTGAAGAAATAATTTTTTGCTCATCATCTTCAAGATCGCATTCATCATAGTTATCAAACAAAGGAGAACTATTGTATGTTTCCATTCATGTTGGGAAAGAAATCCTCTCTTCTTCATCGTCTGGATACTCATCATAAATAGGTTGATTATATAAAATTTCTAAAACTTGACTTTCAAAAACCTCCATTTCTTGATAATCTAGTAATGATGACAAAATACTAGCAGCTTGATCAAAATAATAATTTAGAACAATAGTTTGATCATGACAATAATTATTATGAACATTTGGTACAATGACAAATGCACTTAGAGTATCGTTTCCATTGTCAGTATCATTACCAAAATCATCTTCTCTAAGAGTTGATTGTTTATGGTATTCAATAATCCATTAGCCTTCGCAAGGATCTAGATCAACAGAAGATTCATCATCCTGTATTTGATCTACTTGAAATATTCGAGGGTCTGCAAGTATTTATTCATTTTTACTTGCAATCATGTCATCTTCATTCTTACCGCTACAAGAAACCTCTTCTTGATTTATTTCAAATTCTTCTTCATATAAATTTGCTTGATCTATTTGAAGGAGATCTTATTTTTCTGCAAATTCTTCTTCATATATTTGACCACAATTGCTATCATGTTCTGATTTTTCATCAGCAAACTGATTATCTTTCCAATCTTGTTCTATGAAATCTAAATTGCAACAATCTTCAAAAAGAAGATCACCTAGATAGATCCTCCTGCAATATTTATGGAAGGAAGCATGAAATTTTTTTAACAATGAGATGTTGGAAGGAGGAAGAGACTTGTACCAATGACAAGCATCTACTCCTGGCCTAAACATGAACAATTTCATCAAAACATATTCATGATGAATATCTAGTTGATCCATAAGGTTATGAAACTCAAACAAGTGTTGTGCAGGATTATCATATTTATCCTCTCTAAATCTAGGAATATAATCTCCCCATTCTTCAATATCAGGAACAACGTTTTGAAAATCAAAAACATTTGTAAAGTCCAAA
>JASDQU010241402.1:34960-75703 GCA_032191745.1 Picea mariana
ATATATATATATATATATAAGAGGTAGTATAAACATTTCTAGTATATATATATATATATATATAAGAGGTAGTATAAACATTTCTAGTACATATTATAAGTTGTGGCAAAAATAACACATAAAAAAGGATAGACCCTTTAATAGCTTTATTTAGGGTTTAATTTCAAAGTAAAAAAAGATATGGTTTTTAAAACAGTAGTAAACCTTAGGTCGTGAGAATCCATGTTCGCGACCTCATTGCCAATTATCAAATATGTATTTCAAGAATGGTATTAGTTGTAACAAAAAACCCCTGAACCGACCCTAGAGTCGAGTTGGGTATCCTCTAACTGAATCATAAATGAGTTCGACATGGAGATTATCGGCCTCAAGACGTGAACCCATGAGCTTGTATACATAATTTATGCATGGACATATATTCAAAAATAAATATATAACCGTAACATGATTTGTTTAACGAATTTACAGAGAGGAGTTGCGAAGCAACTTAAAAAATAATCCATGATATATATCTTGACGTATAGAAAACACTTTTTGCGAATTGCAAGACTCGATCTAGAGTTGAAGGCGGGTAGACTAAATTGTCTAACATTTAGGATAAGAATTGAATCCAAGTTAGATCTCGCCACGAACTACAAAAACCCATAACGAAAATCTTGTTAGCAATTTCTTGAACGCATAGTAAGTATAAGGAAATGGAACATATGGAATTATGAAATTAACAAGTTACACGTTACTTGGTATAGGATATTGAAACCTTGCCTAAAGTTGTAAATAAAAACTCCAACATTGATACCCATGTTACCTACGCCATTTGTTGTAGTATGATTAACAACTATGCAAACAGATTCATCATTGTATAGTTTATGTGAAATCGAGCAAGTGTTGAAGAAACCAGAAATGAATACATGTATAGGGTTGAGCCTTTGGGCTTTGGCTAAAATGAAAGAGAATTGATAGAGTTACCATGCAAACATGGTTATGGTCACCCTGAATTGGTTGGAGTGGGCTTATGTTGGCCACCCCACGTTTGTACCTATTTCATAACCTGTACCAAAAAAAATAAAAACCATAAGCACATGTTCTGGTGTAAAACGACAGAGCTTGATAAGTCAAAACCTTTGGTTGATTATGATACAAGTTGTAAAAAGAGCTTATCGCTGGAATATACTTGGGTTGTAAATGGTTCCATCCTCGATCTGTATGAGACAATTTCGCTTCAAGGACAATGATTATAGTAAATTATAGATGGAGAATTATTAACAAAAATAACTGGTTTGTAATATATATGTAAATTATTTGAACTGTAACTATGAGACAATCATACAATTTGAATGAATAAAAGCCTAGGAATTGGCTATATAATTTATATTAGTAGTAGCTTATGGATTAGATAGAACAAAGAAAAGGAATAGCATACATTACCTTAGGTAATGGTATCCTTTGAATCATTAAGATATGGTATACCTAGAAGTTAGTAAATCTTCACAATAGACAATGCAAAATAAATATTGGAGAAATTCAATAATCATAAGTACAATTGGAAACGAATTTGAAAAGAGAGATGATCGAAAGATGTTATACTTGAAAGCGGAAGCCTTGTGAATGCATACTCATAGAATGTTGAAGTAGTAACTAATATCATAGACAACATTCTCACCTTGTCATGGTAACACCATGATCATTAACTAACAATGTCAATTGACAAAAGCAAGAATTTCACAATGTAAGTAATACCATAGAAAGAATACGTAAGCATGAAGAGAATATATTGTTAAATTATTAATTATTTAAAAAACAAATTATTGAACGCCAGACATTACAAATGGTATCAAAGCATGGTTCAACCATTAGGGACTTATCGTCTCAAAGTAAAACAATAGTTTAGTTTCATGGTATATATATACAAAAAATCGTAACTCTTGATTAAAAAAAAAAAATTGCGTTAATCATGTTTTGCACATATTAGATATCGGGACCAAGAAAAACAAGTTTCATGGCTGAAGATTTTAGAAAATCAACACCTAGTGGTCCACAAATGTTTGTGGAGCTGAACAATGAACAACCATAGGATAACTCTTTAGGACTATTGGAAACCATGCATATAATAGGGCCAAAATTACATAACATCAAGGAAGAAAATGAAAAATTACTCAGAGATAGTAAAGAACAAGAGGAATTGAACGAAATCCTACTAAAAAATATGTCTGAAATGAAACAGAACAAAAATGTAGGATAGAATTCCAACAACCCAAAAAATGAATTTTCAAATGAAGAGTCACACAGGGATAAAGAACAACCAATACTTAGTGATAAAATAGAATGCTAACTAAAGGTAGTAGTGAGGATAATTTTGAAAGTAGTACCTTACAAAAGATTATACCCAAAACCAAGAAAAAAAAATGGTATGATAACGAAATGCTTAGAGAGTTTAAAAAGATTAGACCGCGTAGTTTTGATGGATATTCAGAAGAAGGATCATAACCTTGGATTCTAAACATGGGTAAGTATTTCCAAATTTATAACTATCCAGGAAACTTGAGGGCTAGGTTGGTGGTGTACCAACTAAATATTAAAGTTGTCGTTTGGTGGAAGAAGACTAAAACAACAAACATGATTAGAAGTAGTGAACTAAATTGGAAAACATTCAAAACATATTTTAAGCAAAAGTATTTAACAAAAAGATACTATGACAAAAAAGTGAAGGAATTTCATGTTCTTAAAATAGGACAGATGACTATAGAGGACTTTGTCAGTAATTTTGTAAATTTAATGATATATGTACCTTACCTTAGAGAGGAAAAGGAAAAGGTTCAATAGTTTATGAGTTGTCTACCTAAAATATATAAGGATAAAATTGAGTTCCTTAATCCTAAGACTATGGATGAAGTAATAAGACATACCAAGTTGTGCTTCACCCAATTCAAGTAGAGGTCGAAAAAACAAAAAAACATGGTAGAATAGGAACAAAGACAAGTTTTATCCTAGGAAGAAGAAGTTTAAACATCCATGACAAACATCACATAGTGCACTAGTTATGAGAAATAGATTCAATGGAAAACAAAGTGTATCAAATCAGAACATTAGTAAACTTGTAGATTTGGTAAATAAGATGGTTAGGCCACCATTACAGTGTTGGGGTTGCAAATAAACTAATTTTTGTCGATACTTTCCTCTAAATGAAAAAAAAATGGCAAAATTGACAAGTTGATCATCAATCCTCCACGGTGGAGATAGAAGGAATGATTAACCAAAATATTGTATCTATTTTAATAGATATTGGTGCAAGTTTAAGTTATATTTCACCTTCAATAGTAGAAGGATATAAAATGGATAAAACCAAACACAAGAAATCTTGGTTATTTTAGTTAGCCAGTGGAACAAAATGCAAGCTTATTGAACTTGTAAAATATTGTTCAATAATTATTGATGAAATGGAGACCAAGGTATATCTAAACATATTACCTTTAGGGTCCTATGATTTAATTATAGGAATGGTGATCCAGGTGGATATCGGTGGCCACCAACCTTTTCCAACTGGCTCAAAACAATTTTCTGACAATTTTGATAATTTACTATTTTTAGAAGTTTTAACTTCCAGGGCCATTTTGAGGGCCTAAATGAAGTTTTTTCAGGATCGATCTTCTCAATGATAAACAAAGGCATGATTTATCCCCCGAAATGAATCTCCTCGATGATTCCTTTCAAACGGGCTATCATACACCTAAACGGAGATCATATGCAAAAGTTACGACCCCGAGAATTTGATGTACTAACTTACCTAGACGGGGCCCACATGACTTCTGGCGCTTCATCTCCTAGGGTTAGGTTTTTGGATGTCTAGGTTTTTTGGCATTCCTGTTTATTTTAAAAAGGCCTTTAGATCCTCATTGTAATCATCTTCTTGTGAATGAGCGCAGCCGTCACATCTCTTCTCAGAGATAATCCACCACCATTCCAACAAGCTTGTTTTCGCTGCATTTTACAGTTTCAGCTTATTTCCTTATTGAATAGAAAACCGGTTTTACTGTATCTCTGTTGTTTTGTGTTAAGAACCTGTTAATAATATATATTCATTTTATTCTTCTCATAAAATCTGAATCAGTGGTATCAGAGCAGTTTGCTCCTTGTCATCTTAATGCATGTCCCCAACGAGGTCAGAGTACAAAGAGTTGGGTCTCAAGCTTGTTTCTCTTAAGGAAAAAAGCTCTCGCATGCCCAAGTGACCTATCATGGTAGGAGAAAATAAAGATGACGAGACAGGATATCCTTTCAAACAATTGATTGAGGAATCCCTCACGCAACAAAGGAACGAGATGATGGATAGTTTCACGTAAATCCTTCGGTGACTACCAACAGGTGACACATCTTCTTCGAGAGGAGGCATCGCCCCCTTCAAGGTACAAATAAACTTTGATATTCCTATATTTGAAGGTCAGATAGACGCAAATGCTATAGACAAGTGGTTGAATCTACTAGAAGGGTATTTTTCTGTCCATAACTTTTCAAATAGAGAAAAAATTACTTTTGCGCTCCTCAAAGACATTCCCCATGTCAAAGATTCGTTGGAAACTTTCTATGAGCAAAAGGAAACAAAGGAACCCTCATTATTTACTGTCATGGCCACCTGGGAATCCTTCAGGGATTCTATTAAGGAACAATACTACCTTATCAGAAGTTATGACAACTTGTATGCCAAATGGACCACACTATGGCAAGAAAGAGACCAAGCAGTGCCAAATTTCAAAAATATCTTTTATACCTTGTGCACCAAGATGGGTATCAAATATTTGGAGCGACATCTAGTGCTCAAGTATCGCGGTTCTCTGCATAGATACATCCAGACCAAAATGGGATTTTTGGACATATCGTCCTTGGGTGTAGCCTACTGATATGCCATCAAAATTGAGTATAAGCTCAAACAAAAGACACAACAATTTGGGCCTGGGAACCCCTCACAACAAAAGCCAGAAAAGGGTGGCCCCAACCCACAGAACAAAGGACATAGAAAAGATGGACAGTATCAGGACAACCAGTCCAAGCCGCAAGCAAAGAAGGACACCAGAAAGACAAAGAAAGATACCGCGAAGAGGTGCGACTTCCATAAGATCCCTTGGCATAACACTACTGACTACCACTCAAAGAAGTTGCTGATGGCCAAAGTGAAAGCCTCTGAATCAGATGCGGGTTCAAACTCTGAGCCAGAACTAAAAAGGGGAATATGGATCATTGATGCAGACCCTAGTGCCGCCATTTCTACCACCAAGCTCCAGCCTGGTGAACCAAACGAGCTAGAAGAAGGAGAATGCCTCTTCCATTCATAGATGTGGGTAAAAGACACCCCGTTGCACTTCATCGTGGATAACAGTAGCTAGAAGAACCTCATCTCAACAGAGGTCATCAAGTGGCTGGCCCTACTGACAACACCGCACCCACAACCCTACATCATTGGATGGCTTCGACAAGGAAGCGATATCCGCGTCAACCAACAGTGTCGATTGTTGTACAACATCAAGCCCTTCAAAGACGAGGTTTTTTGTGATGTTTATCCTCTCGAAGTTTCTAATGTTCTTTTGGGCCAACCTTATTTATGCAAACGCCATGCTGTATACGAGTCTAGGCCTGGTAGAGTTAATATTACTTTGAATAGGAAATTGTATAGGATACCCGAGGCAATCCCACCTAGTGCTATTTCCTTGATCTCTGCTAAGAAATTCATGAAGGTCATCTCTCAGATGGGGAAGTTTGTCTTCTTCGTGATTCACTCTCAGAATAAGCGAAAGATCATAGCCACATCTAGGGTCTCTACGGCTGACCTCTCCACACAATAGAAGCAAGTAGATAAGGTCATGGAAGAATACTCAGATATCTTCTCCTCACCTACCGGGGTACCTCTGTATTGCCAGGTCAAGCACCCCATTGATCTGATCCCCAGCGCACCACTGCCCAATGGGCCAGTCTATCATCGCTATCTATTAGAGAATGAGGAGATCAAGAGAGAGATCCAAGAACTGCTCCACAAGGGGCACATACATCCCAGCTCATCACCTTGTGGGTACCCAATCATGCTGGTATAGAAGAAAGATGGAACCTAGCGAATCTACATTGATTATTGGGCTCTAAATAAAATCACAGTCAGAAATCGGTACCTGATTCCCTGAATCAACGACCTCCTTGATCAACTCACGGGAGCCAAATACTTCAGTAAGATTGATTTGAAGTCTGGCTACCACCAGGTCTTGATAGAATAGACATATGTATGGAAAATCACCTTCAAGTCAAAGGAAGGCCTTTTTGAATGGTTGGTCATGCCCTTTGGTTTAACAAATTCTCCATCCACTTTCATGGGGATGATGGATGATATCCTAAGACCATTCACCAATAATTTTGTAGTGGTGTATCTAGATTAAATTCTCATTTATAGCAAGACTTGGGCCAAACACTTGCAACATATTCAGCAGGTTCTACACACCCTGCGACAATGCAAGCTATATGCCCACTTGGAAAAAATGCTCCTTTGGCATGGACATGGCCCATTACCTGGGCTGCATAATTGATCATCATGGATTACATGTGGATCCAACCAAGATCCAAGTCATTCGTGACTAGCCAGCCCCAACCACACTCACTGAGCTTTAGAGCTTCTTGGGCCTTGCCAATTTCTACCACAGGTTCATGTTGGGATTCTTCCATATTGCATGGGCCCTCAGCCAAATAACCAGGGGTGGTGGTAAGGAGAAATTTGTGTGGGGCTGATCCCAACTATAAGCGTTCGACGATTTGAAGCAGCGCTTGTGCTCAGCCCCAGTTCTTTCACTACCATACCTATAACATCCCTTTGAGGTCGAGACAGTTGCTTCAGATTATGTGGTGGGAACTTTTCTCACTAAGAACAACCACCCCATGGCCTATCATAGTGATACACTATCAGATGTTGTCCGTAGGTACCCTAATTACGACAAAGAAATGTACTCCATTGTGCAAGCCTACCGCCAGTGAAGACATTACATTCCTGGGAAGGAGACAAACATCCACACTAGTCATAAGCCACTACAGTTCATGCAGACACAAGGAAAATTGCAAAATGATCGCCATCAAAAGTTGTCCACATACTTGTAGAAATTCCACCTCAACATCAAGTATAAAACAAGAAGCACCAATCGCATCGCTGATTGCCTCAAAAAAACACCAGTCGTGGCACTCACCACGGTGCTAGAATCCTGTGGCCATGAGACCTCTGGATGGCCCCAACTCTATGAGACAGACCTAGACTTTGCCACCACCTACCAAGTGTTGGGTCCAAATGCAATTGTCGATAATTTCCATCTTCAATATGGGTTGTTGTGTTGTCTGGGCCATATCTGTGTTCCATCAAGTGAGCGAGAGAAGATAATCTAGGAAGCCCACTACAGTCGGGTGGCAGGACACTTTGGTGTCGAAAAGATAGTGGTGATGCTACATAAACATTTCTATTGGCCAAAACTTCGATAAGAGGTCAACAAGTATATCAGGTCCTACACTACCTGTATTATTGCCAAATTGACCACTAAGAAACAGGGCCTATACACCCCTCTTTCTACTCCTTACATTCCATGGGAATCGATCTCAATGGACTACGTGTCGGGCCTCATGTCCACCAAGCGGGGAAATGACTGTGTTTTTGTGGTTGTTGATCGCTTTTCTAAGATGGCGATTCTGGTTGCCTACAAGAAGAACATCACAATAGAGTCCACTGCTAAGCTCTTGTTTGAATGAGTCTGGTTACATTTTGGAATCCCACAAACCATTTTTTTAGATCAGGATAGCCAATTTCTCATCACATTTTGATGGAGCCTCTGGTCACTGCTAGACACCAAACTCACCAAATCCACGACCTTCCACCCCCAGACAGATGGTCAAACCGAGGTCGTAACTCGAATGATTGTGCATATCCTTCACATGTATAATTCAAATCACCCTCGTACATGTGATGAGAGCCTTCCCTATGTCCAGTATATCTACAACCGAGCCCTGCATAGCTCAACCGACCACAACCCCTTTTAGGTGGGGTTGGGATTCCAACCATTGCATCCCATAGATGTTGCACTTCCCCTTGCGGTCACCTCGACTAACTCATCTACTGCTCCAACTGAAGCTGACAAAGCCACCTGGCTCATTGAGTGTATCTAGCACATATGCCAACAGGTTTAGGATATCCTACAAAAGTCCAATGACAAGTACAAGCAACGCCATGATCAACATCGGGTGCCACATAAGTTTCTGGTGGGCGACAAAGTTTGGTTGCACTTGCAGAAAGAATTCCTTACAGGACCCCATTGGAAGCTTCACCCACTCCGTTATGGGTCATACACCATCACCAAGGCCATGAGGGATAATGATTTTGAGCTCAAAATTCCTCCTTTACTTGGCCTACACCTAGTGTTCAACGTGGATCTCCTTCGCCCTTATTTCCCACCATTATTGGAAACCGTAGATGTAGCAGAGCAGTTGACGCCAACAGAGCTCAACCCCGTCTGCATATAAAAGACATCGAGCGATCAGATTGTGGAAACATAGATCAAGGAAACTCGACATCAAAGGATCCAACTTTATCGAGTCGTCAAAGTAGGGCAACTCCTGCACCAAGGCAAGTGGCTCACTCGAGGCCAAATTCAGCAGAAATTTCCTCATCTGATGGGAGAACTCAACGCAATAGAGACCATTTCTTCCTAAGGGGGGAGGATTGATCTAGGTGGATATTGGTGGCCACCCACCTTTTCCAACTGGCTCAAAACAATTTTCTGACAATTTTGGCAATTTACTATTTTTAGCAGTTTTAACTTTCAAGGCCATTTTGAGGGCCTAAATGAAGGTTTTTCGGGATAAATCTTCTCAGTGATAGTTAAAGGAACAATTGAGACCCCAAAATTAATCTTCTCAATGATACCTTTCCAACGGGCTATCATACGCCTAAAACAGAGATCGTATACAAAAGTTACGACCCCAGGAAGTTGATGTACTAACTTACCCAAACGGGGCCCACATGACTTTTGGTGCTTCATCCCCTAGGGTTAGGTTTTTGGATGTCTAGGGTTTTTGGCATTCCTGTTTATTGTAAAAAGGCCTTCAGAGCCTGATTGCAATCATCCTCTTGTGAATGAGTGCAACCGTCACATCTCTTCTTAGAGATAAGATGCCACCATTCCAGCAAGCTTATTTCCGCTGCATTTTACAGTTTCAGCTTATTTCCTTATTGAATAGAAAACCAATTTTACTGTATCTCTGTTATTTTTTGTTAAGCACCTGTTAATAATCTGTAGTCATTTCGTTCTTCTCATAAAATCTGGATCACATGGATTGGTTAGAAAAACATTCAACTATGGTAGATTGTAGAGACAAAACTTTCAATTGTTTGGATAATTTTGGAAATGGTAAGACAATAAAAGCAATTCCATGAGGTGTGTCAGTGAGAAAAATCTCAACATTACAGCTAAAATGAGATGCAAGGAAAGGTTGTGATATTTATTTCGTGCATGTATCTATTAATGTTGAGAAAATGAATAACAATATGTTAACCGAGGACCCAATATTAAAGGAATTTCATGATGTATTCCTGGAAGAAATTCCAGGATTACCTCCCAGAAGAGACATAGATTTCACTATATATTTAATGCCTAGATCTACATTTGTGTCTAAATTCCCTTACCAGGTGAGTACTTTGGAGTTGACCGAAGTTAAAATACAACTTTAAGAGCTTATGGATAAATAGTACATTAGACCCAATGTGTCTCCATGGGGAGCACCAATTCTGTTGGTTAAAAAGAAAGATGAAACTTTCAGATTCTACACTGATTACAAACAACATAACAAAATGACGATTAAGAACAAGTATCCTTTACCCCACATTGATGACTTGTTTGATCAAGTAGGCGGAGCCAAGATATTTTCAAGCATAGATTTAAGATCAAGCTACCTTCATGTTCAGATGATAGAGGAAGACATACATAAGACCACTTTTTGGACCAAATATGGACATTACAATTTTGTAGTTGTACCTTTTGGCTTAACAAATGCACCTGCTAAATTTATGTGCCTAATGAATAGTGTACTAAGGAAATATTTAGACAAATTTGTGATTGTGTTCATCGATGACATATTGATTTATTCAAGGAATAAAGAGGAACATGAAGAACACTTAAGATAGGTTTTGCAAACACTTGGAGAGAATCAATTGTATGCCAAGTTCAGTAAATGTGAATTTTATTAGGATAAAGTGCAGTATTTGGGGCATGCAGTCTCACAGGGGCTTCACCTTGTAGACCAATATCTAATCACGTTCATTCATAAAGGGGGTTTTTAAATTGTGAAAAATAAGGTCAATATATTGTAGGTATTGGGGGGGAATGTAGGGTATAAGGGGTTTTATAGGTATTGGGAGGTATGAAAATGAATATATATTAAAATTAGGGGTTTCTTTTATTAGAAAGATGTATTCGGAGGGGGGATAAACAAATGAATTTTTGGAGGTATTTATCAATATCTAGTGAAATTAGGGGTATTGTTTAATATCCCACATATATAGGTGTTATGTCATAGGTTCATTGAGTGAAGACCCCATTTGTAGTCCCAGGAGAAGGGATTTCAGTTGACCCAGAAAAGGTCAAATAAATCCTAGATTGGATAGTGCCAAAATATGTGTCACTTTTTTGATATTTTATGGGCATCATAGGGTATTATCACAGGTTCATAAAAGGTTTTTCAAAACTTTCATATCAAATAAACTCTTTGCGGAAAAAGAGAATAAAATTTAAATGGACTAAAAAATTCTAGGAGAGCTTCGAAAGGTTAAAAAAGTTGTTGACAAAAACACCTATCCTAAGGATAACAGATCCACAGAAGGAATTTGTAGTCTGTAGTGATGCATCACTAGAAGGATTAGGAGGTATATTGCTACAAGATGACGATGTAATCACTTACATGTCATGTAAGTTGAAACCTCATGAAATAAATTATGTAGCACACGACCTGGAATTGACTGCTATTGTACATCCACTAAAAACGTGGTGACACTAAGTGTTGGGTAGGATATTTCTACTAAAAAATGACAATATCGTACTTAAGTACTTCTTCGACCAACATAATTTAAATGCACGACAAGCTATATGCTTATCTTTTCTTAGTGAATATAATTTTTAAATAAAAAATATAAAAGGAAAAGAGAACAAAATAGTAGGTGCACTTAGTAGAAAATCAAATGCAATTTTTAGCAGCCATGTAAAATTTGATATGAAACATAGAATTAAATCAACAACTGAAAGTGACGAAAATTACAAAAAAACATGAGAATTTTTTTAGCATGATGAGTCTATAGGGGATGAACTAAAATTCAACTGTGATCAAGAGGGTCTAGTATAGTACAAAGGAAGAATTTACCTCCCAAACAACATGAAATTGAAAAACTTGATATTAGTTGAAGTACATAAGAAACCATATTAAGGACACCCTGGTTACCAAAATACCATAACAACATTGAAGAAAGAGTATTTTGGCCAAGAATGCAAATATAAGTGGATGAATACCTGGACAGATGCCTAGAGTGGAAATAAGTTAAAGCTGAGAACCATCATCCATTAGGATTGCTGCAGCCTATACCCATTCTTGAGTGGAAATGGGAACTGATTAGTGTGGAAGTTATTACAGGACTACCTACAACTAAGAAGCATAATGACTCTATAATGGTGGTAGTAGATAAACTCACCAAAGCTACACACTTTGTCCCAGTGAAATATACTCACAAGGCTATAAACATTGTAGAGATCTTCATGAAATAATTTATTAGATTTCATGGTTTTCCCAAAACTATCATTTCAGATAGGGATGTGAAGTTCACTTTGAAATTTTGGAAAACGTTTTTCAGTGGTTTGGACACTCAACTAAGTTTTAGTACCGAATATCATCCTCGGACCGATGGTTAGACCGAAATGAATAACCAAATTCTAGAGGATATGTTGTGAACGCATGTAATGGACTGCCCCACAAAGTGGGAATATTACCTTCACTTGATTGAGGTTGCATACAATAACAATTATCATACATCATTAAAAATGAGTCCCTTTGAAGTGTTGTATGATAGCAAGTGCAAAACACCTGTTAGTTGGGACAATTCGATTGATAGAATTATTTTGGGTCTAGAGATGTTAAAAGAAATGGAGACAATTGTTCAAAAATCAAAACAAAATCTGAAAAGTGCATAGGACAAAAAAAAGAGTTTCGCAGATTTAAAAAGGATGCATGCAGAGTACAATGTAGGAGATCATATCTATATAAAAGTTAAACTCATAAAAAATTCAATCAAATTGGGAAAGAGTTCCAAGTTGTCACCATGATATTGTGATCCATTTGAAGTGCTTTCCAAAGTGGGGCCAATGGCCTATTATCTTGCACTACCAACCAATTTAAAAGTACACAATGTATTTCATGTTTCATTATTAAAAACATATGTACATCATGGAACTCATATTGTAAATTTGAATGTTATTTAGGGGGAACCAGAAGGCAAGTTCTAGGTGGATCCACTACACATTCTTGAGAGGAAGGAAACTGTGTTGCTAAACTGAATCATTGCTCAGTTTAAAGTGTAGTGGATTCACTTTAGTCCTGACGAGGCCAATTTGGAAATGAAATAAGCCATGAAGAAGGCCCATCCATTCATGTTCCAGAGATGAGTTTCTCAGTTGGGAACACCGAGGACGGTGTTCAGTTTAAGGGGGGAAGGATTTAATATCCCTCTATTTATGAATATTTCAATATTTCAATTTGGATTATATTGTGTTGAGAAAGTTTGAGAAAAATACTTATGCTAAAACTATATCATCATAAATATTTATGATGTGGAATATTTTTGTAAATATTAATTTTTATCTATTTTATTTAACTAGAGAGAAATTGAATATAAAATATAGCTATAAAGGAGTGAACCATCATTCCATGGGAGAGTGAAAAGGGATAAAAACAACCAGAGTAATTATTGTCCATGAGGGCAAGTGTAGAACTACTCCCAAAGATGCACGATGTGAGGCAACAAGCTAGCACAAAGTTAGGCCAAGAATATTCCCTTAGGGTTGGGAATGAGGCTAACTTGGAGAGAAAAATACCCATGCAAGCTATTATTTTCTTTGGTGAAACAAAGAAAGATAAGTATAGAGGAGGTAGGATGTTGTTGAGTACTTGTGAGAATGAATTGAGTTAAATGGTTCTGAGAAAGAGTCAAGCTATGAATTTATCTAGAGAAGGTTATTGAAATTTTTAGTCCCTATGGAATATTGGTTTAGGCTCAAGGGTGACAGGAGCAAGTGATTTGATTGTTCTTGTCTATGGTTGGGAGTAATTGGTTTTCTATTCAATTAATTTCCATATTTGAAGCAGGCTTAGATATGTAAATTCTAATATTAAATTTTGAATCTTTATTCTCCATCTCTATTTCTCTTTGAACTTATTATTCTTTTATGGTAAATAATGCTAAAAGAACCACAGTGATATTATAGTACAAAAAATATTGGAAAAATGTGAAAGATTAAATAACAGAGTAGTAATGTTGTACCAGTAGAATATTACTTTTCTGAAAAAGATAATAGTTATTTTTGAAAATTTGAAATACATTAAATATTTATAAAAAACCATTGCAAAGAAAAATATAGAGATATGTATTCTTTGTTTTTATATATACAGTAGAGAGTTAAAGCAAGCTTGTATACTTATGTAACCTTGGTAACTAGTTCCAACAAGAGTTTAACTTTGGAATGTTAGAAAAATAAATAAAAGATTACATTTTTTCTCTGCATGGTTTAGACTTTAGACATTTTGTTTACATGGTGAACTCACATGAATATTTATTTCTATAATATAATCTTACAAATAAAAGAATGAACCCTACATGGAGAGAAAAAAAAAAAATTGTATACATCCATACATTTTTAGTTAGATATTTGTGTATATACTTTTCTGCATGAGAAACTGTGAACAATGGTGAACAAAGAAAGTGTATTTACATAAAGGAAATAACTTATCATAATAGTAATGAAATACACACAGAAGAGGTAGTATAAACATTTCTAATACAGAGCCTAAGTTGTGGAAAAAATAACACATAAAAAGGACAAACCCTTTAATAGATTTAGCTGGGGTTTAATTTCAAAGTAAAAAAAGGGGGAGGGGGTCACAACTAGAGTAAACCCTTGGTCGTCAAATACACATTCGCAACCTCATTGTCAATTATCAAACATGTATTTCAAGAATGGTATTAACTATAACAACAAACCCTTGATGCGACCTTAGAGTCGAGTTTGGTATCCTCTAACTGAATCATAAACAAGTTCGACATGGAGATTATCAGCCTCAAGCCATGAACCCGTGAGCCTGTATACATAAATTTAATTATGGACATATATTCAAAAATAAATATATAATTGTAACATGATTTGTTTAACGTATTTACATAGAGAAATTTCGTTACAACTTGAAAAAGAATCCATGATATATATATATATTGACCTGTAGAAAACACTTTGTGTTAATTGCAAGGCTCAACTTGGAGTTGAAGGCATGTAGACTAGACCATCTGTCATTTAGGATAAGAGTCGAATCCAAGTTAGATCTCACCATGACCTACTATGCATTATCTGGTAAAGGAGATTTCAACCTTGCCTTTGTAAATAAAAACACTAGCATCGATACCAAGGTTGCCTACATAATTTGTCATACTATGATTAGTAACTACACAAAGGGATTCATCACTTTATAATTTCTGTGAAATCAAGCAAGTGTTGAAGAAACCATAAATGAATACATGTATAGGGTCGAGCCTTTGGGCTCTGGCTACAATAGAGTTACTACGCAAACAGGATTATGGTTACCTTGACTTGGAGTGGGATTATGCCGACCACCCCACTTTTGTACCTATTTCATAACCTGTAACAAAAAAAAATAAAAACAGTAAGCACACGTTTTGGTGTAAAACGATAGAGTTTGATAAGCCAAAACCTGTGGTTGATTATGATACAAGTTGTAAATAGAGTTTATCATAGCTTATCGTTGGAAGATATTATGGATGATTTTAAGGATGAAAATTTATTTTATAATGTAGAAATTTTGGGGAGTCTTACTAACCCTTCATATGTCAAGTATAAATGTTTGGCGATATTTTGATAAAAATATTCAAATTTCTAAGGATTTTATATAGTTTGTATAAAATTTTGAGGATTTTTCAGTAAAATAATTTTATCCTATAAAATTTGGGTGAATCATTTTTAAAATAGCGAATATTGTTTTGGGAAAAACCATGAAAAATTAACCATGAGAAAAATTTATCTCCTAAAATCATCCCTGAAAAATACTCTAGGTATAAATGATTCCAATATCGATCAATATGATTCTGTTATCAAAACCCTAATGTATTGGAATAGAGCACATAGTTGTTCTTCCCTTAACCTCCCGCAACAATGAATTGGGAAATGAAACCAATGCCTAAGTCATATCGATGGATTTAGTGCATGGCTAAGTTAACCTTTCTTGTACAGGACCCTGAATCGACCCAACCTGGAGTTCAATTGTAGTCTTAATAAATGCTAGATATTTGAAAAACACGAAACCAAGCTGTAAATGTGACAAGTAATCCATCGATACGACTCATAGCTTTATAGCTAGGAAGATAGGTTATATTGGGTTTAATGCCAAACTAATGAGAGATCGAATCACATAATTATGACCTTCTCCTTGTATCAAAACAAACAATTGTAAAGAGTACGAGTAATGTACCTCCACCATTTTTTTTTATAAGCACAATGCTTATACTTAGTATAGATGGAGAATAATTAATGAAAATAACTACTTTATTTTATATTATATTATATTATATTATATATATAATTTGAACTATAACTATGAGACAATCATATAATTTGATTGAATAAAATCTTAGGAATTGGTTATATAATTTAGAAGAATAATAGCTTATGGGTTGGCTAGAATAATTATTATAAAGTTAAAACAAAGAAATGGAATAACATCTATTACCCTAGGGTAATGGTATACTTTGATTCATTAAGGTATGGTATACTTGAAAGTTAGTAAATCTTCACAATAAACAATGGGGAAATAAATATTGGAGAAATTCAATAATCATAAGTAGAATTGGAAACCAATTTGAAAAGAGAGATGGCTAAAAGATCTTATAACTTAAAGTGGAATCCTTGTGAATACATATTCATAGAATGTTGAAGAAGTAATTAATATCAAAGACAAGATTCTCACCCTGTCAAATTTTGGAGTCGCTAATTTTGTTGTGGAGAAAATATCTATGGAAAGGGGCAAATCACAACAGATGAAACGACACCCATAACTCAACTCTAAACTCAAGTATTCTATATAAATATAAATGATAACAAGAGAAGGATAACATAAGGTTCATACTTTCAAGGACAAAGGGATGAAGATTCAATATGAAGTGAAATTTTTCCAGAGTGTCTTTTCTCTCAATGGTGTGTGTCTTCAAATGCTTGTATATGGCTCAATTTATAGCCTTCAAATAGAATTGAAGGTTCGAGTAAGAGAATTTCCAGTGTATGGAAGGTCAAGGATCATGGATATCGTGACATGGCGTGGAAACCCGACATATTTTAATTTTTTAGCACAAAACCAAATGTATGTGGAATGTAATGGAGTAACCTGTGTATACACGATTTGTCTAAATGTGACCCACATATATGGACAAACAAATGTTTCTTTTAGCTCTAGAGTGAGAAACAATGCTAATTTAAGTTTGTAGAGGGAAATGCAAGGTCATCGAAGCAAGATGCATGGAGTGTGGAAAAAATTTCTATAACACATGGTAACACAATGATCATTAAAAAAAACGCCAATTGACAAAAGAAATAAATTCAAAATGTAGGTAATACCATAGGAAGACTATGTAAGCATGAAGAGTATATAGTGTTAAATTATTAATTATTAAAAAAAAAAAAAAAAATCCACTAAAATCTCTGAACCCCCTCCTTCACTATTTTTTTTGGCGAATAATGATGTGCCTTAATGTTGAAGCACTAGTGTGTTTGTACTATGTGAGCACTAGTGCATTTGTACCTTAAAGGCACATTGCTAAAAAAAAACTCCATAAAAACCTCCATTGCTCGCCTTCACTATATATATTTTTTATTTTTAGCAAATGATGGTGCAACTTAATGTTGAAGCACCATGACATATATATTGTGTGTGCATCAGAGCATTTGTACCTTATAGGTGCATTGCTAAAAAACCTTCACAAAAACCTCTGGTCACCCACCTTTTCTAACAACCTTCTCTATAAACAAAGAAGGGATAATTTTTTCAGGGAGATTCCGTAAAAACCTTTGGTACAAGGTGTTCTCCTTGTAGTGACTAAATTTTTTTTCTTATAATGAGAGCTTAGAAGAAGTCCCTTCATATAATTGATATCCATAATAATCTAAACTAGAATTGTAATGTTGAAATAAAACTTAGGGGAGTTTGGAAATATTTTTTTTTCTTCAAAATAATTACAAAGAAGATGAGTTTGGTTTTGGGAAAAAAATAAGTGTTTTCTTGACATGCTTCTTATATGAATGACTTTATATAGTTGCGAAGTATGTAGTTATATTATTTATATGGAGGATTAGGAGGAAAATCAACAAAGTCCATTTTTTTTTATAATAGCAATCTTAGGATTAAGGTAATATGATCTATGAATAAAAAATGATGGTTCACTTCATGAAATCATCATGAATGCACAAATAAATCCTACTTTATCTTTCTTTTAGAGGCTAGTCTCTCACAAGAGTAAGGCTATGATAAATTACTTATTATACAACTATAAATTGGATAACATGAAGAAAGGGAGGCTCCTATCACATCTTCAAAAATGAGAAAAAGTCACTCAAGGATAAAGATAGGGTGGATTAGAGATGCTAATTTATGGATCTGTAATTAGGTGGTAGTAGAAGAGAATATCCTTCATGATTTCAACACCATGTTTAGTATTATCAAAACTAACTGTAAAGAAAAAATAAGGTGCTACAAGAAGATTTAGAATGAGAAAAAGTTAGTTTACTACAAAGAGGCCTGATTCGAGTCGACAATGGTGGCCACCTACATGTTCCATTAATTCAAAATGGTTCCACATCTTGGTAGTTTTTCTACGCCTTTTAGGTTCCAAAATTTCAAAGTCTTTTGAGGCCCTAAACAACATTTTTTGGTTCGGTAACACCTAACATTGTTGATCAGAAAGAACGTTTCATAGTCTTAAAGTCAACCTCATTAGGATGAAATTCCCCTACGTTTTTTAAGAGGTGGTACTACTCTTGTTTTTAAATTTCATGCAGAAATATAAACAAGGCTCGAGAAGGACTAGACTTATTTAAAATAAATATTCACATGCAAAGAATACATGAGATATGGACCATATATATTATAAAAAGAAACTATATACAATATGTTATAGAATTCATAAGCCAATTGAGTATGATAATGAAAAGACTGACATTTCCATCATGACATTCATCAAGACAAAGAACAATATCCACATAAAGGAGACAAGAAAATATGGACCGCTTATGGAAAATAAATTTAAATGATCATTTCATTAGACATAAACAAATATTATGATAGATACATATTTGAAATATCATGCTTGAATCAAAGTCTTTGAGATTACAATAATGTAATATCCCAAAATAGTTCTCTGGGAACCTCAAAAAATAATATGAGTATTTAAATATACAAAGTAAATTTCTTAAAAGTAAAGTTTTTCATTTGTCCTTGAAAGAGGATTGGGTTACCAGGAACAAAGCAAGATTGGTATGTAATGGATACACTCATGTTGAAGGTATAGACTTTGAAGAGACATTTTCCCCAGTTTACAGAATGGAAGAAATCAGATTGATCCTCATGTATGCATGCTCCAAGAATATTTAAGTGTATTAGATGGACATGAAATCAACTTTCCTAAACGAGGATATAGAGGAAGAAGTCTACATTGAGAAACAAAAAGGATTTCAGTTGTCAGAGAATGAAAATTATGTTTGCAAGTTGAAGAAGGCCTTGTATGGTCTCAAACAGGCCCCCAAAGCATGGTATTCCAGACTGGAAAGATACTTACAATGACAAGGATTCAAGAAAGGGAATGCAAACAATAACCTCTACATCAAGGTAAATCAAGATAGTATTTTGTTAATTGAATATTATGTTGATAATATTATCTTTGGAAGTGATGATGACATGATGAACCATAAATTTGAAAAGGATATGTAGAATGAGTTTGAAATGTCATTGCTTGGAGAATTATATTTATTTTTGGGTCTTCATATATGTCAAATAAACCAAGGCATTTTTATCTCTCAGAACAAGTATATCAGAGAAATGCTAAAGAGGTTCAAAATGGAAGATTGCAAACCAGTCAATACTCCTATGCAAACCAGTTATAAGTTAAGTAAAGGTGATGATTCAAAGGCTACAAATCAAAGGTAGTACAAGTCAATGATTGGCAGGTTACTTTATGTGACATATTCCAGACCATATGTTATGTAGGCAGTTGGACAGGTGGCACGATTTCAAGAAACACCAAAGGAATCAAATGTTTTGGCAGTAAAGAGGATATTCAGATATATCAAGGGAGTTTGTATTATGGTATCTAAAAAGGAAGGATCTATCACTTATTTCCTGCACAGATGTAGATTGGGCAGGTTGCATTAATGGTCAAATAAGTACAAGTGGAGAAACCTTCTACTTGGGTGAGTGTTTGGTATCTTGGTTGAGAAAGAAACACTAATCAATGTCATTTTATACAGTCGAAGCATAGTATATTGCAGTTGTAGTGTGTTGTACATAGGTTGTATGGATGAAAAAAACATTGAAACATATATAGGTTGAGTATCATGACCCCATTCCGATATTTTGTGATAACACAAGCGCCATCAATATCTCAAAGAATCCAATGATGCACTCCAAGATGAAGCAAATTCAAATCAAGTTTCATTTTCTATGGGAACAAGTTGCAAACAAGACCATTAGAGTTGAGTATGTTAGGAAAAAAGAGCAGATTGTAGATATCTTCACAAAACCGCTTCAATGGGAAGATTTTATGTATCTTCGCCATAAACTCAAAGTAGTTTCTACCCCACAATTATTTTTGAATGATTTTATTATATGCCATAGATTTACATGAGGAAACACCATGAAGAGGACATGGGACAGTTTTGATAGGGGGAGAATCCTGAAGGAGAGTTTAGTTAGGGGGAGCATCTCCAAAGGGAAGTTATCCTTTTCCATTGATGTCAATGGGGGAGAGATTATTCAGATGCATGGAGAAAAAACATAGAAGCATGATTCCATGGGTAGTGATGGTCACAGGGGGAGCATGAGTGCTATGACTTCAATGTTGCATCCAAGTGTTTTCATTAATTCCAAAGGGGGATATTTTTGGTTAATTGGGTTGGTTGTCATTGATTTCAACCCTTGAAGAAAGTCTGGTAGACTCACAAGTGTGGATAAGGAACCCATGTTTGTTTAATCAATAATGTAGTGAAGATAATTGAATTTGTAGGAAAGACTATCATAGATGGATAGTACATGTCATTCCATTTATGGTGATATGTGGTACATCACGTAGTTTCTCACGGTTGAGGAGATATGGCTTAGTGAATTTGGGGAACCCTCACGAGTAATATAGCAACCCCTAGAAGGTCAAAGAAGTTAGTTATTCTATAAGCTCCTAGAAGAATTTTACTAGTAAAAGTGGATGTAACTAGGAGTTAATCATGGGTAAAATTGTTGCAACAAGAAAATAATTAAAAATAAGTTAGTTGCAACAAGAAGTGGTGAGTTACTATTTATGGTAAAGTGGTTGCAAGTGGGTAAAGTAGTTTAAAGTAGGTTATCCATAAAAGAAGGAAGCTGGGTAAAATAGTTAGAAGATGAACCCTAAAGGAAGCTACTTAGAGAGTATAAATAAGAGATAAAGGGTCTCCCATAAGAACCTATTGAACGCATTGAATATCACGTTTGTGAAATGTTATGGGAATGTATCAGTGGAAAATTTAAAGCAATGAGTCAGAAGCAATGACGAGAAGTTGCAGGAGTCAAAGGGTCAAGAATGTGGTTACTGAACTAGGATTTTACTGAAGACATCCGCAGGTTAGATAAATAGAACGACATGGACATATGCGGGACACAATGGGACAAAGTGTGAAAACCCATGAGTTTAATGAAGACAGAGTGTGAATATGTTTCCAAAGATGAAGAAAAGAAAAATCAGATCTATCACCAGTGATAAGTTGCAGAGATGAGAAGAGACTATAGGAAGGAATAACCATGATAAGGTATAATACATCTATCTATAGTAACAAAACGTATTTTATTTGCTTATCTTAAGTATATCTTTAGTGAATTCTTGTGGTATAAACATGGGAGATTGAGATTTTTCCCTTGAGGACTATTGGATGTATGGTATATTATGTATAAGAAATATCTACATGGATACATTGCTACTGTATTGGTTGTTTGTTGTTGGGACACTTCATTGGGCATCTTGTTAAGACATACCCTATGTTTTTTGGAGTATGGTTGAGGGTTTATGGTTGAGACATATTGTTATCAATATAGGTTGTGATTTCATACAAGTGAGGGTTTGATGTATGGTTAATGTAAGGGTCTCTTGTATCACAAAATATCAGTGAAACATATGCATGAACCTAGTATATGGTTGTGTTATATCTACTTGGATATTGGATGAGTATTATTTTCTATCAAATCAGCCATTTTTTGAGAAGATACAAAGAGATTAGACAATGACCGATACTAGGACATTAACATAGACAAAGTGATAGAGAAAATATTAGTGATACTAGCATAGCTTTGTTCTAGCCCTCTAGTTGTATAAAATAGAGGTATGAACATCTCAAAGTTGCATTAGGGAAAGGCACAAACATCTTTGTGTTGTAGAATAGACAGGTCGTGGATTTGGAGGAAATTTTTGAAGAAGATTGGTATAGGTTGTGACATGATTTCAGTGACAGTGACATGTTGTCTACATTTGGAATTTATACTTCTATGTGGTTGGAAAGGGAAATGATAGGTGGTTTTAGACACCTTCTGGTTGTAGCTGGAGAACATAGGGGGTTGTGGCCAGATAATTGGGGAGTTGGAGCTTCCCTCGGGTTCTAGCCTGAGAATCTAGGGCATTAGAGCCTCCTTCTTGTTGGAGTTGGAAAACAAAGGAAGTTGGTGCATCCAATGAATGTACTTCTTAAAGACATATAAGAAAAAACATTATGTGGTTTTCTCTTTCATTGGGTTTCCACGTAAAAATTATGGTGTACTATGTATGTGTATGATTTATCATTGTTCATGGTTTATTTATTCTGCACTTATTGAATGATATTGGTAAACTGATCATAAGGTTAACAACACTTATATACACTATGGTTAAAAGGGATTAAAAATATTTATTATTGATTGACCACCCCTCTCAGCAATCCAACAACTACCACATCAAAACCACCGAGTGGAGAAATTTCTACAACTTCAATCCCAGTCATAAATTTGCATAACCCATTCCCTTTGAAAAGTTTCAAATGTTTAATTTATAGATCGTATTCTTGAAGTTTGGCCAACCATTTTTCCCATCTTCCTTCTCTAAGTTGTTAATTAAGTAAAATTTTAACTGGAGAGTGTGGAACATAAGAAATGACATGAGTTGATAGAATGTATGTTCTGAAGTGAGCAATTGCTTTAACTAAATAAATGTCTTGTTTTTTGATGATTGAGTAATTTAGTTCACAATCATGTAAATTTTTACTTATGAAAAGAATTGGGAGTTCTTCTTGCTTCTATTTTTTCTGAGTAAGGATAGAGGCGATGGTTTCATCTGAAGAGAATGAATACAATATGAATTCTTTATCAAAATTTGGGATAACAAGCACATATGTTGTAGTAATGGATTTCTTAATTTATATGAATGCATTTCAAATTTTTGGTGTCCATTCAAACTTATGATATTTTTTTAGCAACTTGTTTATTGGCTTGACAATGGTAGCATAATCGGGGACAAAAATTCGAACAAAGTTTATCTTTCCAAAGAAGGATTGCACTCCTTTTTTTGATGTTGGAAGGTTTAGTTCATTTATGTCTTTGAATCTCTCTAGATCAATATACACTCCTTCTTTGCTTACAACATGGCCTAACAAATTTCCTTTTGTTATAGAAAACAAACATTTTTGGGGATTCAATGATATTCCATATATTTTACATCTTTCAAAATTCTGTCTGAGATTCTTGATATGTATTTCTCTCAATTTTGAATAGACTATCAGGCCATCTTGGTAATCAACCATAAATTTCCCAATGAAGTCTTTGAAGGAATTATCCATTGCTCTGTGGAATGTTTCACCTACATTTTTCAATCTGAATGGCATACTAACATAAGTGTAAGTACCCCATGGTGTTATAAATGTTTTTTTTTTATCTAGCTTCTTCTTTCACAAGGACTTGGTTATACCCTGAAAACCCATCTAACATAGACATTAATAAAGAACCAATGACTCGAATAATCATTTACATATTATGTAGTGGGTAATTGTCTTTTATGATCACTTGATTAAGATCTCTAAAATCAACACAAAGGCATGATTCACCATTCTTCTTTCTTACCACCACTAGATTTGAAAGCCATTTTGAATGTCTAATAAAATAAATTATAGTAGTCCTTTTTAGATTTTCAATTTGTATCTTCACTAGGGGATTTATTTTGGGATTTATCATTCTTAGTTTTTTATTAAAAATCTTTTCTCCTTGTTTAAGAGGTATGATATGCTAAAATATGGAATTAGAATACTCTTTCAAGTAATCATAAATCCATGTAAAGATGTCTTGAAATTGTTTGAAAAGATGGGTGTATTGACCAATCTCTTTATTAGTGCAATTGGTACCCAAATTTATGTATTTTGGAGAATCAAAAGTGCCACTGTTTATCTTTTGTTTCCCAAACATTCCTGATAGATGCTTCTCCCAATGGACCTAGAATATGTTTTTGGTAGTCTCTTGTGAAAAGAGACTCCAACATGATACAAATTTTGGGAGAAAGTTTAAGATTCTGATCATGCAATTCATTATGAGGATTTTGATATTCTTCTAGATCGTTAGAAATTATGGGGTCATCATCAGTGACAAAAATCACAACATGCTCATCATTTTCAAATACTTGTAAATATTCTTGGTTATCTGGTATTGACGGTTGAGAGATTGTATTTACATGAAAAGTACTTTGACCTTGAGAATATTCTATATTGAAAAGAGTTGTAGTCACTTCCAATGAGTCTACCTTTTGATTATTTTCTCTAGGTATATAAGATATATTGAAAGAATTGAAAGAATCCACGAGTTCACAAACTCTTCTTGCATAGTTTTTAGTTTTTCCTTCTTAATTCTATATTTCTTTATAATGTGATTAATAATCAACTCTAAATCACTAGTGACTACCAAATTCTCAACTTTCATTTGTAGGGAAAGAATCATCCTTTCAATTAATTCCTCATATTATACCTCTCTATTAGTACATGAAAACTCTAGTGTAATTGCATGTGGATATATGGTGGATTTTGGGATTTTAAAAATTATTCCTACTCCATTTCCAAATTTGGAGCAATCACCATCGAATGCCATTTTCCAGAAACCTTACAAAATAATTTTATTTAACTTTTTTAGGTGGGTTGATTTGTTTAGGACGAAGGACAACATAATTTCCATTTCTTGCATCAATGTAATTTTTTATTACTTTGTTTCCCTTCTTCCTGAATGATTTTAGCTTCCTAATTTCTCGAGGGACTCTGACCATCATTCCATATTTGTTAGGAAACATCATACAACTCCCATCATTCATAATATATCCTCCAATAATAGAACTCTAGTCTATTCCTAAAACAACACCATATGCAGGAGGTAAATATACAACAATAATAGTAAATACTATAGTGATATGAGGAGTTGCGCTTATCCTTGCAAAAAAATATTTTATCTTGCCATAAGATGAGAATTTTCTTGAATCAATGGCATATATGCTTTCTCCAACTTCATAATACTTGGTACATCCCATTCCTAATTCTTCCAGAAATGATAAAGGCACAATGTTGTTGGTTTCTCCACTATCAACCAAACAATTGTGCAATACAACAAGATTTTATATAGTTATAAATAATGGTGGCACTTTACCACTTGGCCTCATTGATGAATCATTTTGATGTTTTTTGGAATTTATGACAACAAATTCTATCCTTGTATTTGAATCATTTAGTATCTTTAAAAGTTTTTCTCCTTTTTGGGGTATTTTCACCCTCTCGATGAAAGGAAACACAATTTAGAGATTGGTTAGATCATCAATCACATTATAACTCATATTTTGTGGATTTGTTTCCTGACTAGAAACTGGTTGTTTCTTTGAAGTTTCTACAATGTTTGATTTTATCTTTTCTTTCTCAGGGGTTTCTTTTTCTTTGAACTTATTCACTTTCTCCCTTGTTTGGACAACATTCTCTTGTGAAATATCATGTTCTTCTTGTTCATCAAAATGTAAAAGGATGATGTTCCTTCATCCGTCTGTACTAACTCTAAAATTTCATCTTGAGTGATATCCATCTCTTGATTATTATTGTAAAAATTTTATTCCTTGACAACCCCTTCTAATATCAAAGCATTGGGATTTAGCACTGTTGGTGCTATGGGTCCATGATATTCATTTCTATCATCTCTTACTCTCTAATCTCGTGCTGAAACTCTTACATTTTGATTTGTAGGGAGAAAATTTTCACCACTTTTCAACCTTGTGAGATCATTCTATAACTATCTAATAGTTCTGTTCATTTAAGCAATTTCTATTCTCTGCCTAGTCTCCTGAGGGGACACTAGGTTATTCCTAACATTAGGGTGAAACTCTTGGAGGATTCCTCCACCAGATCCTCAATTTTCAACATTTCTCAAGGTATATGGTCTTTGATGTGATATATATAGAGTCTTCATTTGGATTAGGACCTTCCCAAGAATGATCTTAAGATCAACATAGGTCTCCAACACAAATTCTTCCATTTCTGTTGCATTTTGAGTGTGTACGTATAAATTAGTTATTTTTGAAGACCTAATGGCATAGTTTACATTTTGAGGAATTCCATTATTATAACAATCCAAAATAACAGGGTCATTTGGTCTTTGTTCTTGTGTAATTTGATTCAAGGTCTTAAAAAATCGAAAAATTAAAATATCTTATTCTTTCTCCCTTTTTAAGATGAATTTGAGTGAACTGAGTGAACAATGTATGATATGCCTTGGGAGGTGCATGCATAGTCATGAACATATTATCTAGGTCATCAAATGATATAATTGATTGGGTGGGGAGAGAAAAGTACCATTCATAATCTGGCCCAATTAAGGTTTGTAGAAAGACTCTCACCATGACATCATCATGCTCAATTAGATGGATATCACAAACAACTAAGAATTGATCCATGTGTCTCTTAGGATCCATAATTCCATCTCCTAAAAAATATGGCAAAATACCTTGAGGGAGAGTTAGTAAAATATGTTGTTCTCCTTGTAAATTAAGGGGGATGGACCTAGCCCTTTTTCTTGGTATTCCTTGTCTTTCATTTCTTTTTCTCGATTCTTATGAATATCATTTATTTCTTCTATGTCACTCATTATTAGGGTTCTTCTTGTTTATGATATGGAACTTTCACCAACATTAAGAAATTGAAGTTTCTTACTCTTTCTTCTCATTAGTGGAACGTTATAAGATTCATTTTTTTCTTGAATTTACACCCTTCTTCTTTGTCTCAATGCCATCTCTCTTTCTTCCTCCTGAGAAAGGGTTTCCCATGATCTTTCAAGATCTGCTCGACTTCTTCTTCTTGCTATTTCCAAGTCATACAATAGATGCATGACACTTTCTTGATTTCTAAGACCAATTTATAAATTATATTGATTAATGTGTGGTTGAGTCATTAAGGTTTTGGTCTATGAAACCAACCTTTTTCTCTCCCCAGTATAGTACCAAAATTATTGATCATAAAGATTGTTTCAAAGTCTTATAGTCAACCTCATGAGGATGAAATCCCCCTGCATTTTTAAATAGGTTGTACTCCTATTTTTTTTTAAATTGCATGTAGAAATATAAATAAGGCTTGGGAAGGAACATGTTTATTTAAAATAAATATTCACATGCAAAGAATGCCTAATATCTTGACCATGTATCTTATAAAAATAAACTGTATACAATATGTTACATAATTCATAATCTAATTGAGTATGATAATGAAAATACAAGCATTCCCATCACAACATTCATCAAGATCGAGAACAATATCCACATAAAGGAGACAAGGAAATATGGACCACGTATGGAAGAGAAATTTAAATGATCATTTCATTAGAAATAAACAATATTATGATAGATACACATTTGAAATCCCATGCTTGAATCAAAGTCTTTGAGACTACAATAATGTAATATCCCAAAATAGTTCTCTTGGAATCTCAAAAAGTAATACAAGTCTTTAAATATACAAAGTAAATGTCTTAAAAGTAAAAATTTTCATTTGTCGTTAAAATAGGACTGGGATGGGGCTTTCATGAACCATGAAATGAAAATACTTGAAAGATATAATAAAAACAATCAAAGATCAGCCCGAGTTTCACAGATTACTGAGAAATGGAAGCCAATATGAAAAGCGATTGTAGAAGAAATAGACTAAAGGGATGAACAAAGTTGTTGTTTGACTCATTGTGATGGAAAGTTTTTGTAACCCTTCATTGGTACTAATCAATTCTTAAATTTCATTTAAATCCTGGTCAACCATAGTCTCATGGAGATCTAAATTATCTCTGCCTCCTTCTTTAAAGTGCTTAATTTTGGTAAAATATGAAGAATAACCAATTGATTCCATATGTGCGATGAACATATAATTCGGGTCAAATCCATCAACACGTTCAACTTATTATAAGACGAGGTTTCCAAAATGGCCTACAAGTTCATCCATATTGGTTATGTGCTTTATAGTGATTTCTCTAATTTTCCCAGGTAAGGGTATGAACTTCTTTTTTCTCTTCTCATTGAAGAAGTGGGCCCAGGTTTTATACTACCTACACACTTCCTCAGAAAAATTCTTATCTGATACATAAAATGGGAGAAGGAAAGGCTTTTCTTCAGCCCCAAATAACCTGATAATGCTAAAATCCTCAGTAGTTTCAAAAATTCAGCTTCAAGAGATAATCTTGACGTACTAGGACCAAAAACCATTTTTTTGAACTCCAAAATGAAATTATTGTAAACCGGGTAAAATTTGTGTTGAATGTTGTGTCTATACAAGTTTGGATAGCAGGTGTAAATTGGTTCCATATTCAAATCAGTTTTCCTTTCCCTTGGAAAGTCAAATCCTTGACAGTAAGCAATGGGACAAAATAGGTAAGACATCATATAAATTTTCCAAGTCTTTTTCAAATTACTTAATTGAAAATAAACTTCACTAGAAATAATGTGGCCCCATTCTATGATGGTGTTTTCATGAAAAGAAAAATTAAGGACATACATAATATTTCTTAGTACAAATGCAATATATTCCAAACCAATAATACGAGCAAATAACTAGGAAATAATGTATGGGTATTTTGATGATTTTACCTCAATGTTAGAAACACTAGGGTTACTGCATGAGTCAACCAAATAATTGCTAAGAAACTTTTCTCCTACTTTATTTTTTTTCAAAAATTCATTAGCTTATTTTCCTTTAAATTGCATAGTGGGTGTAGGAAGTCGTAGAATTCTAGAAAATAATGAAGGAGAGAAATAAATGGGTCCTTGTCCTTGAATTTGAATTATTATTTTCTCTGAGTTGAACTTCTCTCACACGATTGAACAAGCTCTCTAAAATATGTTACTTATGGAACACAACTATCTAGGGTTATTCTTGACGTCCAAATCATGTTCGTATTTTTCTCAGCTAGAGAAAGAGATTTCTAGCAGTTGTATTCCCATGACCACTAAAAATCTTGATCCTCATGCCCAAGTGTGTTTAGATTATCCCTGCTCTAGAACTCATTTTTCTTACTTGACATTATTTCACTGCTTTAGCTATGGAAATAGGTGGCACTATTATCAATATTTACAACTTGGTATATTAGTACCTATTTAATTTACCATGTATAATCATGATGGTTTAATCATTATAACTCTTATTTCAAGGTTACGAGCGTGCATGAAAATATTTTCGAATGTATTACAAATTTTACAGGATCTTTGCTAAATTAATAATGACATTATGTCTTCACAAATGAATGTTGATGTGGTGGGGGAAATAAATGTGATGGGAAGTGGTGATGTGATGTTATGGCAGATGAAAAGTGGTAAGTATGGGGGTGAAATATGAAAGTTGGAAGGTGCATTATGTAGTATGATTGTGGAATTGCGGGCATGCAGTACTAAAAACATGAAGAAAGGTAAGGACTCCTACACTGAAACAAGAAATTTGACTAAGTATAGGAGGAGAGCATTTTGTTGGCCACATAAATGGGAGTTACATTTTTTCAACCGTGGGAGTGTGGTTCGATGACATGTGGGTGTGCAAGTGTATGATAATGAAAATAAAAATGAGAGTGGCCCGCACCTGAAGTAATGAAATTTGACTAAGTATGTGAGATGATCGTTTTGTAGGTCACAAAGATAGGATGTGTATTTTGTAGAATAAGGAAATGTAGGTTGGTAGGTATGCGGGTCTAGAGACTTAAGAGAAAGTTAAATGGGATGGTCAGTGGTCCCACATCCACATTTCAGTAAAAATGGATAGGTATGGAAAAGTAAAAAGGTGTGGTTTGGGGAGCGCACAAGTAAGAGGTGCATATTGTAGGTGGTGTGATTGAGGTTATGTGGACCTAAGGGAATGCATGTCTAGGAATTTTTCTAATCCTCTATTTCTACTCCCATGTAACTAAAAAATGACTAAGTATGGGGAAATTTTGAAAGGAAAGAGAAAATACTAAGTAAGGAGATTCTAGAAGAAAAGAAAAGAAAAGAAAAAAGAAAGAAGTTAAAGATATATATGTGGACCCAAATATTAATCACAAATGTGGATCAACAAGTATGTAGCTAAATGAATATGCTAGGTTGAACAAAATTTGTACTTGATTAGACCTTTCGAACGAGGTAATGAGTTCCACAAACAAAGATCATATGCAAAAGTTTCACCCCTAGGAAGATGACGTATAAACCAACCACATTAGGGTCCATAAAAATTTTGGCGTTTCATCTTCTGGCATTAGGGTTTTGGATGTCTATGGTTTTGTCATTTATTTTCTGTGTTAAAAGATCTTTTCAGCCTCTTTGTAATAAAATTATTGTGAATGAGCACAATTGGCACATCTCTCACTTCAGAGACAAGATACCACCATTCTAGATAGCTTGTGTGCTTTACATTTTACAATCTTTTGTATTATAGAAAATCATTAATAAAATATGAGTTTTTCACCATTATTCTGTTCCTTGCAATATCTATATGTATTTCCTTGTTACATAATTTTTACATCTTTGTGTTCATGTCATTCTCAATATAATATGGATCAGTGGTATCATAGCAATATGCTCTTTGTTGTTTCTCTATGCATGTCCCTGATAATGTCAGGTTACCGAGAGTTGGGTCTCAAACTAGTTGAACTTGGGGAAAAACGCCCCTACTGGCCCAAGAAGCCTCCCATGGAAGAAGAAAAGAGAGACGATAGAACAGGAGGTCCTATCAAACTATTGATTTATAAGGCCCTCCCACAATACAAGAGAAATATTATGGATGCTTTCACCTAGACAATGGATGCACCTTCAACTAAAAATCACTTCAGTGGTGCCACACCATTTAAGGTGCAAGTTAACTTTGATATTCCTTTATTTGAAGGCTAGATAGATGTCAACACTTTGGAAAAATAGTTAAATCCACTAGAGGGTTATTTCTCTGTCCAAAATTTTTCCAACAGTGAAAAAATCACCTTCTCTCTCCTTAAGGCCCTTCCCCATGTCAGATATTGGTGGGAGACTTACTATGAGAAAAATACAGAAGATGATTATGAAATTTTTGGGCTAGGACCCACTTGAGAGGATTTTGTTAATGCCATGAAGGAGAAATACTACCCTATTGGAAACTATGATGATCATTACAAGATATGGACAACTCTATGTCAAGAGAGTGACTAGACGAGGTTTGAGTACACCAACATATTCCATACCTTGTGCAAAAAGATGGGTATTAAAGACTTAGATATACACCTGGTTATGAAGTAATGTAGTGGCCTACATATGTACATCCACAGAGATATGGAGTTCATGGACATCTCCTCACTAGGATTCAATAACCGATATGCTGTCAAAATCACGTAGAAGTTCAAGAAAAAGAATAAGCGGGATTTTGGTTCTACAAATCCATCGTAGAAGAATCCCAATAAAGGTGTCTATAACTCCGAGGGAAAGGGATATATAAAGGATGGAAAGTCATAGGACGAATAGTCCAATACACCAGGAAGGAAGGGTAATGGGAAGTCGAATAAGGACAGTGGAAAATGGTGTGAGTTCAACAAAATCCCTTGGAACAAGACTAATGAATATCGCTCCAAAAAATTATTGTTGTCTGATATGAAAGTCTCAAGGTCGGATCTTGACTCAGAATCTAATTCATAATAGGAAAAAGGAAAACATATCATTGACTTAGAACCCAATTTCATTTTTGCTACCACAAAAGTCTAGCTAGAGGAATCAGAGGATCTTAAAGAAGGGGAGCACCTCTTCTAGTCATAAATGTGGGTGAAGGGGACCCCATTTAATTTTGTTGTTAAAAAAGGTATCCAAAATAAACTAATCTCAGAAGAGGTCATCAAGAGGTTGAACCTAATAACAACACTGCATCATCACCCATACACCATCAGTTGGCTCAGCCAGGGATGAGACATCTGTGTTAGCCAACTATGTTTTCTATACTACAACATCAAATCATTCAAAGAAGAGGCATTGTGTGATGTTACCTCCCTTGAAGTTCGTTATTTTTTGTTAGGAAAACCATATCTATGGAAGCATCATGTTGTTAATGAATCTAGGTCTCGCAATGCCATTATTACTTTGGGAGGTCAACTCTATAGGGTACCAGAGGTAGTACCAATTGTTGTGGTCTCTTTGATCTCCATGAAGCAGTGCATAAAGGTGGTCTCTTAAACTGAGACATTTTTCTTCTTTATGGTTCGGTTGGAAGGTGAATGAAAGGTCACTACAACTGCCAAAACCTTTGCACAGGGTCTCTCTACAAAATAGCAGTAGGTGGACAAGATAGTGGAAGAGCACAAATACATTTTTTCCTCTCCTATTAGGGTGAATTTGCATTGTTAGGTAAATAAATAAATTTATTTGGCACTCGGTGCTCCTCTATCTAACGACCTTATATACAAGAGTTTTGTTATGGAGAATGAAGAAATCAAATGCTAGATCAAAGAACTAATTATGAAGGGCCAAATCATACCAATATCCTCACCTTGCAAGAGCCCAATAGTTATATTATAGAATAAGGATGGGACATGGTGACTTTGTATTGCTTATAAATCCTTGAACATGATCATTTCAAGAATTAGTACCCAATCCTCCATATTGATGATCTTCTCGATCAGATCAAGGGAGCCAAATTTTTCAGTAAGTTTAATCTAAAGTTAAGCAACCATCGGATGTCAATTGAGAAAATTGATGTATGGAAGACAACCCTCAAGTATAAATAAGGTATCTTCGAGTGGCTATTCATGCTTTTGGCTTGACTAATTCCCCGATTGCATTCATGTGGATGATGGATGATATATTGTGGCCATTGAAAAACTCCTTTGTGGTTGTATATCTGGATGACATCCTCATCTTTAGAAAAACATAGGAGGAACATTTTGGAGAACATTCAATAGGTCTTGGGCACCCTATGACAAAAAAAGTTATATGGCAATTTGGATAAGTGTTCCTTTGGTATGAAGAGAATCAAATATTTGGGATACATAATGGATGAGCATGGTGTGCATGTGGATCTAGCCAAGATCCAAGTTATTCATGATTGGTTGTCCTCGAAGACATTGACCAAGATCCACAACTTCGTGGGCCTTGCCAATTTATACTGTACGTTTGTGTTGGGGTTCTCTCACATCACTTGGGCCCTAAGCAAGGTGACTAAGGGTAGAAGGAAGGCCAATTTTATTTGGGCTACATCCAAATAGAAAGCATTCGAGGATTTGAAATTCTACCTCTGCTCAGTGTTATTCCTTATTCTTCTTGATTTGCAATGACCATTTGATATTGAGACAGATTATTTAGATTACACTATCAGTTCTTTCCTCACTCAACATGGGAATCCAATGTCACATCACAATGACACACTATTTGATTTTTTTCGTAGATACCCCACCTATGAAAAACATATGTACTCCATTGTGCAGGTATGTCGATAGTGGAAGCATTACATTCTGGGGAAGGAAAAAATCATCCACACTAATCACAAGCCTCTGCAATTCATGCATACCCAAGGAAATTTATAAAATGATCTGCATCAGAAGTGGTCCATGTACTTGCAACAATTCCACTTGAACATCAATCACAAGAAGGGAAACACCAACCATGTGGTAGAATTCCTTAGATGACCCCTAGTTGTGGTTCTAACTACATCTCTTAACTCCTGCAGGAATGAGACATCCAAGTGGCCACAATTATATAATGGTGACTATGACTTTGTTTCTACCTATCATACCTTGAGCACAAGAAAACTAGTTATGGACTTTCATCCCTAGGATGGAATGATATTCCATTTGAGTAATCTTTGTGTTCCTTTAAGTGATCATACAAATCTTATATGGGAATCTCATTACAGTCGACTCGAAGGATAATTTGGTGTGGAAACAACAGTGGCAATAGTACAAAATCATTTTTATTAGCCAAAGCTTCTAAAAGATGTCTGACATTACATCAGATCTTGCACTGCCTACACCATTACCAAACCTGCCATGAATAAATAGGGGATATAAACCCCTCTTCCTACTCTTGATAGATCTTGAGAGTCCATATCCATGGATTACATGTTCATTCTACCTTCAACCAAGCATGGAAATGACTGTATCTTTATGGTCGTTGATTGATTCTCTAAGATGGAAATTTTGGCACCTTGTAGGAAGAGAATCACAGTTGAGGCCACCGATAAGATCTTCCTTGAATGTTTTTTGGCTCACTTTGGGCTCTCACAGACCATTATTTTAGATTGAGAAAGTAGGTTCCTAAGTACTTTGTTTTCCAGCCGATGGTCGATGATGGACACCAAGCTGAGAAAATTGATTACCTTCCACCCACATGTTGATGGAAAAACATAGGTGGTCAATATGATGATTTTCCTTATCCTTTAGATGTATAATTCAAAACATCCATTCACATGGGATGAGAGCCTTCCTTATGCTCAACATAGCTACAATATATCCCTCCATACATCTATTGGCCACAACCCTTTTCAAGTGTGCTTGGGGTTTCATACATTGTCCCCCATTTCTAGTGCACAAGAAGAGTCCTTCCATGCTTAGACCAAGGATAATAGAGAAGTCAAAATTGTTGAGTGAATCTAGAAAATTCAACAACAAGTTCATGATATTTTTTATAAATTCAATGCCATGATCAACATTGGTTACCGCACAAGTTTCAAGTGGGAGATAAGATATGGTTTCATTTGCAGAAAGAGCACCTCATAGGACCCCATCAAAAGCTCCACCCATTCTGATACAGGCCTTACACCATCATTAAGGATGTCAGTGAGAATTCTTTTGAATCAATTATTCTCCTTTTCCTTCGCCTGGACTCGATATTTAATGTGGAACTGCTTCACCCATATTTTCCACCTGTCCTAGACACTTCAGATGCAGACGAGAAATTGGCCCCTACATAACTCAATCCTAACTAGATTGAATAGGTGACAATGGATCAGATCATGGACACCAATACAAAGAGAACCTGCTAACATAAAATTGAACTCTATTAGGTCATCAAAGTAGGAAAACTTCTTCACCAGGACAAGTGGCGCACTGGGAGTCAGATTCAATAGAAGTTTCCCCATATGATGGAGGAATTTGATTCAATGAGGACCATTGATTCCTAAGGGGGGAGGACTGATCCAGGTCGATACTTGTGGCCACCTACTTGTTCTTCTAATTAAGAATGGTTCCACATCCTGGAATTTTTCTATGTCTTTTCGGTTCCCAAAATTTCAGGGCCATTTTGAGGCTCCAAATGATTTGTTTTTGGATCAGTAGCACCTATTATGTAGCCTAAGGTATATTCTAGGCCAAACATAATGTGTACTCCTTGGTTATACCTTTCCAACGAGGTACCAAGCTCCCCAAATGAAGATCGTATGAAAATTTTTCTCCCCTGGCATGTTGACGTATCAACTATCCACATCGGGGCCCACAAACCTTTTGGCCTCTCATCTTCTGAGGTTAGGGTTTTGGATGTATAGATATTTCTAATTAATGATTTATGTTAAAATGTATTTTTGGCCTCTTTTTAATCAACTTCTTGCAAATGAGCGTAGCTGACACATATCTCTCTTCATAGATAATATACCTCCATTCTAGCTAGCTTGTGTGCTTTGCATTTTACAGTCTTTTGTATTCTAGACAATCATTAATAGAATATGAGTTTTATTGTATTACTGTGTTCCTTGCAATATCTCTATGTATTTTCTTGTTATATCTTTTTTATATCTTTTCCTTCATGTCACTCTCAATATAATCGAGATCAAGGCCATTAATCTTGAATTAGAAGATCAAAATTATCTTTAAACATCCTAGGAATAAATAATTTGTATAGTTTGTTATTCTAACTAAGTAGAAGATGAAAATCACTTTCTCTTGGAGTGAACAATTAACATGAAGATTGGATCTCATTTTCAAAACATTTTTAATCTACCAATCATATTTATAATGTGTTAATCAATAAAAATAAAGTGAACTCTATAATCTTATTTCCAAGATATTTTTATTTACTCAATTTTCAATCTTAAAAGAATCATAATAAAACAATAAAACAATGTTGGTTCAATATGCAATAAATCATCATCATGATAATGAAATTATGCACAAATATTTTATTATATGATCAAAATAAATCAATCTTAAAAAACTTATTTTCTAAATGCTAAATACCAAAACTAGAGTTGAGATTATGCACAAATATTTTATTATATGATCAAAATAAATCAATCTTAAAAAACTTATTTTCTAAATGCTAAATACCAAAACTAGAGTTTCTTGTTCTTATTTATAGAAGTGGAAATTCTTATAATCACCGATCCATACAAACACCACATCTATTAAGCTTGAAGAGGGGTAAAACAAAAATTCAAATAAAAAGTGAGGTACAAAACTTTTAGTGCTTAAAAGATCAAAGTTAAGATGTATCAAATATATTTGACACAAAAAAAAAGCCTTTTTTTCATAGGGAGAAAATATAATAATTTTATTAAAGATAACACAATTATATTTGAAGATATTGATTGGTATTGTAGTCTACCTTTGATGGGCATGGTACAAAAAAGAGCATATGTTCTTCCCTTACAAAAAATATTTTTTCAGAAAACTGCTATATTTTCTTGATAACATATCTTTGGGTTGTCTCGTTCCAATAAATTCAGCATCCAAACTCTAGATAAAGAGTACAAAAGACTAGATTTCCACACAAGAGTTCCAAAAACACATGTTTCTTTTCATTTTCAACAATTTCAATCTTTCAAAATCCTTGATACAGTAAGGAAATTAAAAACAAGATTCATGAAAACAAGAAGTAATATGTCCTTATTGGGACTCAATGATTTCCCAGATTCCTTCATGTAACTCCAATCCTTCCTTGGATAACCTGTTAGCTTCAAAATTTTGATCCTTGTACACATGATCAAATGAAACGTGAGAGAAAGAATATTGTAGATTCTTGATGTCCCAAAATCAATTCTACAGTAAGTAATTCTACAAGACAGAGTCCCATTTCATCCATTGTATAAATAAGAGAGAGTTTACCAAGATTTGAATATGTGAGACTTCATTTTCAAGAGAAAAGATAAATATTATCTTCAGTGTTGATAGTTCACTAAAATTAGTTGTGGTTTGGTTTATCCCAGCTCTGAATAAGACAAAGTGATTTTTGGAGAAGAAAATGATACCTTTAGCTCCTCCCCTTAATGGATTGCCTTGAGAAGCTCCATAAAAAAATTCCCAAGGGAAGGCTTCATTTATGTAGCATATTAAAATTCATTCACGAGGAGGGGCATAAGAGGATTGAGGAAAAGTACTGAGAATTTCAAGGATTTGGGTAGAACACTTTAGGGGAAAAGTGCCCTTCCCCTAAAAACCCTTGGCGTTTTTAGCTAGCCAAATTCCCTAGGACAAAGTGAGAGGAAGGGATTTGAATGATTTAGTGGCCTTGATTTGATACCATTTTTTTAAAGATACTTATATGGAGACTTCTTTCCAGGGGTTATGGAGTCCAATTAACCCTTCAATTTGTTGCTAAACTTGTTTTAAGATTGGGTAGTAGATGATAAGATGTGATAGTGTTTCTATATCAGCTTCACATAGGAAACATCTACCTAGATCTTCAAAGTGTATTTTTTGTAAAATATCACTAGCAAAGGGCCTTTCTATATAGGAGAATCCACATGAATTATTTTTCTTTTTACTATCATTTGAATTTACAAATGGGTTTCCACCACTAGATCAATGGCTGATACATTCCTTCTAGCACCAAGTCTTTGTAGCCAAATTTAGGATCATAGCCTCTTGTAGGGTTCAAGTACCAAATAATTTCATCTTCACCATCATTTATGATGATGCTTCACTTCATGAGGTAGACTATGTAAACTTTCCAAGCCTCGACATAAGCCTCACTGAGTTCCAAGTTTCTCCATGACAATCATTTCTAATGATAACCATTTACTATTGAGTCCCTAGAAATATAGCTCAAAGTATAGTATCCTTTGGCTCTTAAGTCCTGGATAAGATAAAGTGGAAAATTGTGTTCCTCTTTTCTCCCAATCCACGGGTCTAGGTTGATTTGGACCATGTCTCCTTTGCTAACTCTCTAGATCAACCAATTCCCAATCAATGGAAATGCTACAATAATGTCTTTCCAAATGATTAATGAGTTCATAAATTTTTTGTTCGAGGTTCAAATCCAATACTCTAGGGAGATGGTGGAAAAGTATTTATCTTTTATGGTATGATCCCAGATATTTTTATTTCAAGAATATCCAAACCTTTTTATTTGCGAGGGATTTTGAGGGAAAAAATGGATTTTTAATCCACTAGCCACCTTGGAATTTTTAGATAGAGAGATTTTTCCAGGATACCAATGCCATACCTTTATTTTCCCTATCCCCTAACCAAATTAAATGATAGAAAAGATAGTTTATACACTCAAGGATTCATTTTGGGATCCAAACAAGAGAAATCTAGTAGACTGGGATGGCCTTGAGGATGAATTTTAATAGGTATAAGCATCCACCATATGAGAGCCATCTATTGCACCAAGTTTTTAAGTTTTTCTCTATTTTGGTGGTGAGCCACTGGAAATCAAATTTGAAGTATATATTTTCCTTTAGATGAAAACCAAGGTATTCAAAGCCTATGTTGAAACATGTTACAAGGAAGTGGAAGGTGTGATTTATGTGTTGCTTCTCAACCTCTAAGAGACCCTAATAGGTAATCATATATATTGAGTAGTTTATCATCGTTCCCATGGCTACACATAGGAGATCCAAGATCTCTTTGATATTTTCCACTATTATTTTATATCCAACATAGAAAGTGAGAATATCGTTGACAAACAATAAATGAGGAACAAATCATGAATTGTTGATCAAAATACATTTAAAGGAGCCAATGGTTGAAGTTGCTATGAGTTCTCTACTTAACCCTTTTGTAACTAGGAGGAAGAGGACTAGGGATAGAGGGAACCCTTTCTTAATTCCTCTTTTAGGCTTAAAGAAGGGCGAGGTTGCTCTGTTGATTAACATTGAAAAGGAGATTGAGCTTAAAAACCCCATTACCCAATCCATAAAGTGAAGGATAAATCCTAGATGGATGAGGGTGAGATGACTAAAGAGCTAACTGACATTTTCAAAGGCCTTTGATATTTCTACTTTAGCAATCACAACCTTCAAATTTTTATCTTTAACCGAGTGGAGACCTTCTTGGGCTACCCCAATATCTTTTTGAATTTTCCTTTCTTGTAGGAAATCAAATTTCTTGGGAGAAATTTGATGAGACAAGATATCCTTCATCCTTTGGGAGAATATTTTTATATGCTTTTATAGATAGTATTGTAGAGTGAAATAGGTTGAAATATTTCGTATCATGTTGGGTTGTCGATCTTTGGAATGAGGGATATGAAGGTGAAATTGAAGGTTTTCAGAGTCTTACCGGTTGTTCTAGAGTGCTCCACTACCCTCCCAAGGTCATTTCCAATGAAGTAACAATAGCTAAGAAAGAAGTCAACGGAGAATGTAGATGGGATGGGGCTCTTATCCCTTTGAAATCTTTGAAGAGTTTTGACTAACTCTTATTTTAAAACTTCTACCATAAGACTTTGATTATCCTTGTGTTCTATGAATATTGGAAAGAAACCATAAAGATGAATGATTGCATCTATGGTGGCATGATTATCTTATTTAAATAGAGTTTGGAAATATCTACCTCCCTCTACAACTATATCAGGGAAGTTCTCATCTTAAGTATCATCTTCTTTGACAAATTTCCAATGAAATTGATGTTTTTCCTATAGTTGGAAAAAAGATGGATGATGTTGGTGTTACCATATCTATCCTTAAGCTAGTTTCCCTTCTCTTTATACACCATTATTTTTGTTTGTTTAGGAGAAAATTTCTTCTTTTAATTTCTTGTTTATTGATCTCAATTTTCTGGGAGTCTAATGAAAAACCAAAGCATTCTGATGGGAGCCTAGAGGCTAGGGATTGTTCCACTTCTCGAAGTAGTTTTTCATTCGTTTCCCTTTTCTGTTTGGAACATTGGATCGCTGAATGTTTGACCTTTTTTAGGTTTTCTAGGAATTGAATTGTCATTGATTCATAATTGAGAAAACTATTGAAGGGGGTCCATGAGTCCCTTAATAATTGAAGGAAATCTTTTTCTTTGATCCATTCGAGATTCAATTTGAAGGGGCTTGGTGATTTTCCCATACCAAGGACAAATTCTAAAAGTAGTGGACACTGATTATAGTCTCCATCAATTGAAATACATTAATGAATCATGAGGGCCTCCTCTAAGAAATCATATGATACCAAAAAAAGATGTAAGTGTTTATTTGTTTTCGCCTCCCCTGTCTTATGATTTGTCTAGGTTAAAGTGAGCTTAGCTAGCTGAATATTTAATAAATTGCTTGTTCCACATTCTTAATAAAAAACTCTAAAAAGTTATCCAATTGTGTTGTTGACCCCATATATTGAAAGCACTTAAAGAGAAATTTAGGTCTCCCCAATTCCTCCCTGTAATAAAAAACTATAAACAATTCTTTTTAATGGTTAAAACATTTGAGAAAATATTTTCACTTGGAAAGATTTTAACCCTAAAAACATTTGATATATTTGAAATTATGATGAATCAATAAAATAAAATAAAACAACT
>JASDQU010241403.1:0-28497 GCA_032191745.1 Picea mariana
AAAGAGGAAGTTCAAGGGCAATGGCAAAAAGAATGTTGTTGTTAAGAAAGAGGGAGAAAAATTTACATGCAAACATTGTTCAAAAGATGGCCATGATGAAGACCATTGTTGGAAACTTCATCTTGAAAGAAGACCCAAAAAGTTTGGCAACAAAGGGAAGTCAAAGACTGCTGCAACCATACAACATGATCTAGGTTCTGATTCGAGTGATGAAACAAATATTACAACCATGGGTTATCAAGGTAAAGGTTCTATTGCAAGTACTAGTTCTTCAAGTAACAGTAATCTCAATGTAACTCGACAAGAAAAATAAAGAATAGAACTTTTTCACATAAGGGTTGTTTCAAAGCATACCAAGATAGATACTCTATTTGATACTGGATCTCAAGCAAACCTTACATCTGAATACACTATTAAGAAATTAAAATTGGAAACAATTCCACATCCTAAACCATACCCTCTTGGTTGGATATGTTATAATGCTAAATTACAAGTGACAAGAAGGTGTAAACTTAGGTTTTCTATCACTGTAAATTTTATTGATGAGGTAGAGCTTGATGTTATTCCTTTGGATATCTATGGTATTGTGTTGGGAAGCCCATATTTGTATGATAGAAAAGCAATTTTTCATTGTCATGAGAATAAGTACCACTTGTTTAAAAATGGAGTTGAGTACATTGTTAGAGCCCATACAAAGAAGATGAATTTATCACTTGTAAATGCGGGACAAATGAAGAGATTAGTCAATGCTNTGATGAGATGTTTCAGGAACCAAAGGGATTACCTCCAAAAAGGGGTATCCAACATGAAATTCAATTGCAACAAGATTGTCCTCTTCCAAACATTGGTATGTACAGGATGTCAGTCATGGAGAATGTTGAAATCAAAAAACAAATCCAAGAGTTGCTCGACAAAGGAGTCATTGTGCCAAGCACATCGCCATGTGGATCTCCAATTGTGTTAGTGCCAAAGAAAGATGGTACATGGTGTATGTGTGTTGATTTCAGGGCTTTGAACAAGATTACGGTAAAGAATCACTATACTCTTCCTAGAATCGATGATTTGATTGATCAATTGAAACATGCTAAGTATTTTACTAAGTTGGATTTGAGAAGCGGATATCATCAGATCAGGATTGCCGAAGGAGACACATGGAAGACAACTTTCAAAACAAAGCAAGGTTTGTTTGAGTGGATGGTAATGCCTTTTGGACTTTGAAATGCACTTGCTACTTTCATGAGGGTTATGAATGATGTATTAAGGCCTTTTCTTGATGATTGTGTTATTGTCTACTTGGATGACATTTTGATTTTTAGCAAACCTCGTGAAGATCATGTTAAGCATGTGAAGCAAGTTTTGGATGTTTTGAGAAAAGAAAAGTTGTTTTTGAAGATGTCCAAATGTGAGTTTGCAAAGACTTCACTTATTTACTTGGGGCATATTGTTGGTGGAGGTGAATTGAAAATTGATCCCTCCAAGATCAAAGTCATATTGGAATGGCCCAAGCCCAACAATGTGATAGAGGTAAGAAGTTTTTTGAGAGCATCCCAATATTGGAGAAAGTTTATTGCTAACTTTTCTTCCATTGCAACTCCATTACATGTAGTGACAAGTGTCAAACAAATTTTTCAGTGGGGAGACAAGAAACAAAGGGATTTTGATACTTTGAAAGAGAAGATCACTTCAACGCCAGTTCTTGCACTTCTGAATTTGAGACAACCTCTTGAAATCCAAACTGATGCAAGCAATTATGCAATGGGAGCAGTCTTGTTACAACATGGTAAGCCCATTTGTTTTCATTCTGAAACTTTTAATGGTGCCATGATTAACTATCCTACTTATGATAATGTTGTATGCATTGGTGCAAAGTGTGAAAAAATGGAAACATTATTTGTTGGGGAAAGAAACCATTGTCCACATAGATCATCAACCACTGCAATACTTAGAATCACAAACAAAGCTACAACAAGCTAGGCACTTCAGATGGATGGGTTTTCCACAACAATTCCACTTGGTCAGAAGGTATAAGAAGGGCATTTATAACAAATTTGCTGATGTGCTTTCAAGGCCTATTATTAGTGATTCAGTTATTCTTAAGCATAGTCCTATCATGCATGAGAGTTATGTTGAGAAATATGCTTTAGATGCTGATTTTAAAGAAGTATATGAGACTTTGTGTCATTCTAACCATGTTGAGGAATTGGACTACCATGTGCATGATAATCTTTTGTATCATCTTGGCAAGCTATGTATTCCATAGGGTGAACAAATCAACATAATAAGAGAAGCCCATTCTTCTCTTATTGCTGGTCACTTTGGTGTAGACAAGATGGTGGCTAATTTGCAAAGGTACTGCTATTGGCCTAAAATGAATGAAAGTGTTTCAAGATATGTTCGAGAATCTTCATTATGTGCCACAAGAAAACCTAGCAATCGAAAGTTGGGTTTGTATACTCCACTTCCAGTTCCTTCTCGTCCTTGGGAAAGTATTTCTATGGACTTTGTAGGAGGTCTACCTATGTCTAAATGAAATCATGATTATCTTTATGTTGTGGTTGATCGATTTAGAAAAATGTTTATTTTGATGCCTTGTAAGAAGCAGGTTACAACTGAACAAATGGCACAAATGTTCTTTCAGAATGTTTGGGTACATTTTTGATTGCCTAAATCCATTATTTGTGATCGAGATTCTCAATTTATTGGGAGCTTTTGGTCGAGTTTATGGGCACTCATGGACACCAAACTAAAAAATAGCACAGCTTTTCATCCACAAACTGATGGTCAGAAATAAGTGGTAAATAGAACAGTGGTGCATCTTCTTCATGGTTATTGCAGCAAGCATCCTAAACTTTGGGATGAGAATTTACACTACATTCAACATGCTTACAATCGAGCTAAGCACTCATCAACTCAAACATTTCCATTTGAAGCATGTTTTGGCTATTTGCCCAAATCTCCTTTAGATTTTATCTTTGGGAAGGATATTGATATTGATGGTCAATATGAAATTGATAGGGCAGAAAAGTTCATTGAACAAATTCAGTCGATACATCAAATGGTACAAGAGCAGTTGGAAAAGAGTCAAGCCAAGTACAAGACAAGACATGACAAGCATCGTGTTGATCACAGTTTCCAAGTTGGAGATGACTTTTGGATTTACATTAGTAAGGAGAGGCTTAAAGGAGAAGGTAAAAAATTGAAACCAATTCGATATGGTCCTTTTAAGTTTCTTGATAAGATTGGTAACAATGCCTTCCATTTAGATTTGCCTCCTTATATGAAAATGTATGCAGTTGTTAATGTTGAGAATTTGAAATTGTATGAGCCTCCTTTGATTGATGATCAAGGAGAACATGTTCATATTCCTTCTCTAGGTGATTTCTCCCCAGAATAGCTTATAGAACTGCATGAAGACATAATCCTTGACAGGAGAATGAGAACTTCAAAACGAGGAAATGTGGAATATCTTCAAGTTGGTATTAAAGGCACAAATCCAAGCAAAGCCAAGTGGATTGAGGTTGAAAAGGTGAGGGAACTATACCCTCATCTTCAAATAGACTAAAAATAGTCTTTTGGAGGTCCAAAAGATTTCCAATGGGGAGGTGTGATCCAGGGGATCAAATTTTGCTAAAAATTCAAAGTGCTTGGAATCACTTCAAATCAAACGGGAGCATAGACCTCGTCATCACAAACCCAACGCAACTTGTTTGGGTTCAAACGGACGTCGGATGAGAGAGATATCACGTTCTGTTCAAATCGACAAATAGGCAAAAAAATGTGTTGATTGTACAGTCCATACAGCCCGTACGGATGCTGATGTGGCAGACCGTACGACACATGGCAGAGTCGTACAACACATGGCAGCACCATACAACATGTGGCAGATGTTGGTTGGCAGTCATGTGGACGAGTTAGTGTATGGCACGTGTCATTGGTGGCGAATGGAATGTTGATATGTGGCCCAATCAATGGTCACCACGTGTCACCCTGGCGTTGGTTTAAAATTTATGTTGTTAGTCGGATTCGACCYCGCGACCTCCGGGCACGAGGTCGCGGTCCGGGCTGGGGCTTAGCCCCGGCCCCCGGTCATGTGTSTATACAATATAACCACCGGTGCATGCCTTCGACCCATTACCATATGGTTTTAAATGTGGCCCTTTTTATACATGCACATGGTTATATGGTGACCCATGTGCCCACGACCTTGGTGGTTAGGGGCTAGGTGCATAACTATCCTATAGTTCACACCGTTTGTGCGGTTKCACCCAGTGCTAAGTTTTAACACATAAATGCACATGGGGGCTAGGTTGAGGAGGAGGAGGTGCATTTTGGCAATCCAGAGATAGCAAGTTTGAAGGGGAATTTCCAGGAAGCCTATCTTCTTCAATTTTTGGCCAAACAAGGTGCCGAAAAAGCCCAGCTAGGGGTTTTTGGAYGTTCTGAAGCCATTGGAGCCATATATTTGGACTTTTGAACATTTTAAATCAAATATTTGAGCACTTTGAGCAAATAATACAAAATATCCATTGGAAGCTGGACCAGGAGATGTAGCCCAACAGAGGGGTGAACTCCTTTATCATTTGTTGTGTTATGTGTTTTCTGTTCACTGTTATTTGTTGTTGTTTATATGCATCTTGAATGTGTAATTTCTATAAAGTTGTGTTTTGAAAAATTGATCCATTTTCATAAGAACACTTGAATTAAAACTTGTAAATATTTTCAAGAATACAAGTCTTCATCATTTTTAGATCACTAGGTTTTCACATGATAAAAGGTATGGTTTTCTATATGTTTTGATGTTCATATCTTGGAGGCTATGGTATATGTTTGAGGCATATATTGGTGATTATGGTATGTGCTTGGGGCATATCTGGGAGGTTATGGCATATGCTTCAAGGCATATTATGGATGGTTTGACACATGTTTGATGCATATTTTGGCACATGCTTGAGGCATGTCTTGAATCTTCTTGCCACATGGTTGATGCATATCTTTATGGTTATGGTACATGGTTTGAGGCATATCATGGATATTTTGGAACATGTTTGAGGTAGACCTTGATACATGTTTTGAGGCATATCTTTGGTACATGGTTTGAGGTATATCATGGATGCTTTGGCACATGGATTAATGCATATCTTGGTGATTTTGGGCATACTATTTAGGGGATGTTATTGGTGATCTTGGCATAAGATTTATGTGGTTGAACAATTTTTTATGATGTTTATGTATTGGTATTAGTGAAAATAATAGTGACAAGTTGATGATGATGATGTACTAGTATTAGTGATAGAAAAAGCGATAGGTTGATTATGATGATGTACCATTATCAGTGACATAAACAGTGACAAGTTGATGATGACGATGCGTCAGTTTTAGTGACAAAACAAGTGACATGTTGATACTCTCATTTATATTTTTGGGAGGAAGGAAGAGGAAAGGAAAGGGGGTTGGAGCCTCCTTCTAGTTGGTGGTGGAGAATCTATGGATTTGGAGCTTCCTTCAAGTTAGATCCTATAAACTAGGGGGTTGGAGCCTCCTTCTTGTTGGTGTCAAAGAATCTAGATTCCTTCAGGTTGGAGCCTATAAACAAGGGGGTCAGAACCTCCTTCCAGTTGGTGCTGGATAATTTAGGGAGATGTAGCTTCCTTCAGGTTGGAGCCTGTAAATAGGGGGTTGGTGCCTCATTCCAGTTGGTGCTTCTTGTGGATGTAATATTCAATATATATATTAAAAATAATTTTTTGGTTTTCTCCCATTTGGGTTTCCACGCAAAACTCTTGTGTACTTTGTATCTTTGGTTATATGTTGATGATATATTAAATGCAATACTAAGTGATAAATTGTTTATAACTTAATGTTTACATGTTATGGTTGAAAATGGTAAAAATTACTCAATAAATATTCCCCTCATCTCAATATTGGTGAATATTATGACAATTGGCATTATAGAAGGTCCTTCAGAAATAGTCTAACCATTGGAAGGTAGATCATGGATTACATGGGTAATGAAACACCAATGTTTGATGGTCAAAATTATGAGAGATGGAGCTCAAGAATGAAAGTATTTTTAGAGGCACAGGGGTATGATGTTTGGTACTCATTTGTTACATGATACACCACATCAAAGAAACCTCTGAAGACTGCAACCAAGAAGGAATTAAAAAGGATAAAAAAATATCAATGGATGCCATCTTGGATGGATTACCTAATTCAGTAAAATTCAAAGTGGGACAATGCTCATCAGCCAAAGAGATTTGGGATAAGCTACATATTCTCTACTCTAAGGAATATATTCTTGCAATCACAGAGCCAGAGTATGTTGATCAGAATAAAGAATATGTTGAGATAGAACAAGAGGAAAGAAGCTCATAATGTCAGACAAATCTAGAAGAAGAAATTGGAAATGGTATGGAAGATCATAAATCATAATTCTTATGTTCCTTAGAAAGACAGAGAAAATAAATTGAGAATGATGAAGAATATTATGAAGAAGGAGAAGTGGATCTTAAGGTAGAACTAATAAACACTTTGAGTGAGATAAAAAAAAGAAAGAAAGGAAAACAAATCACTCAAGGAAGAATTGATCAAGTTGAAGGAGGGTTATCAAAACCATAACAAAAATTTTGAAGAAGTCAAACAGATTATCATAAATCTAAAGGTTCAACTGGAAGAATCCAAAGTGATCGAAGAAAAACTCAAAAATTATTTGGAAGAAAAACAATGTTTGGAAGATGAAATAGTATCACTAAGAAAGGAAGTAGAGAAGAGAGAAGAAATTTTGACAAGTCATAGTAAGGAAATATCTAAGGACTTAAACACAATTGAAGCATAATTTAGTCAATAAGAAAGAAGACTTGAAGAAGAAATAATCTCCTTGAAAACCCAACTTGAAGAAGCAGAGAGAAAGGAAGAAGTAATGAATATCCATATGATAAAGAAAGATGAAGATTGTGAGAAGCTTAAATAAGTCATCTCATTGAGGGTTGAAGTTGAAAATCTCAACAATAACTTGAAGAGCTCTCAAGTAATAGAAGATATTCTTAGCTTTCAAAGATCACCCTTCAATAAATCAAGTGTTGGATACATTGGTGAGGCCTCATGCAAGGAATATTCAAATGCCAATCCCAACAAGAGCGTCAAAGAGAGAGAAAGCTCCACACAACCAATACTGAATTTTGAAGAGAAGTGTTCCATATTCCCATAAAAGAAGAATGAAGAGAAGGCCAAGAACTATGCAGACATTCTCAAAGGAAGGAATCATGGTCAACAAGAGTAAAAAAGGGATGAATGAAGAAGAGGTATATCTCCAAGAAGATATTCTACCTCCACACATCAAAGAAGCTTCAACCATTGTGACGGAAACAACATAAGAGAAGATCGTGAACAACTAAGGCATAAATTAAAAAGGAATACATAACAAAGAGGATCACTTTCTCCTAGGTAACAAATTTTATTTCATGGTTATCATTTTACTTGTAATAAATTTGGACACAAAGTTGTAGATTGCAGATCTGTTGAGAACCAAATATCAAAATAGCATAAAAAAACCTTAGAATAAGTACTCAATGCCTTGACAAAGAGAGAATTTCAGATAATAAGCCTCTTCAAGTGGGAAACCTCCTTATACACCACATAAATATCCAAATACAAGATGATTCCGAATGAAAAGGTATCCTTGGTATATATAGGAGACTAGGAGGTACAATTACAACTAATGAACCCAAGACGACATAAATAAAATAACATTACTAATGTAATATTCCAAAATTAAGGGGTAATGTGCCACTATTTAGGGCTTAACATGCCCCTCCCCTTCAAACAAGTGTTATCCACAATGCTTGAGTAATTATGAATGCTTCTAAATAAAATACTCATCTTCCCAAGTGGAATCTTTAGCAGGTAGTTTCTTGCACTTAATGAGATACTCTTAAACTAATCTATTCCTCAACTGGTGAATTCTTGTGTCAATGATAGCTTTAGGCTCCAATATGATTTTTCCTTCCTCGCCAAGTTCTAGAAATATAGTTTGAACTGGGATCTTGTCACCTATAACCTTTTTTAAGCATGAAACATGGAAAATTGGGTTTTCTCGTGAAGATGCAGGCAAATCCAATTTGTATTCCATAGTACCAATGTTTTGCAACACCTTATAAGGGCCATAGTACTTTGGTGATAATTTATCATTATTATTAGCTTGCTTGAGGGACACCTGTTTGTATGGTTGTAGTCCTAAAATACCCAATCCCCTAATTCAAAACTTATTTCACTATGATGTTGGTCTGCTTTTTGTTTCATGCAATTTTGTGCCATGGTCAGGTTGTGCTTTAAGAGTTGGAGAACTTTTGTTGATGCTCTATGTGATCTTCCACTACTTGAACCTTATATTTTTCTTTTAGAGAAGAAGTGATGGAAGGTGGGTGATATCCATAGAGTTCCATAAATGGTGTCATTTTTGTTGCAGTATGAAAGGACGTGTTATGCCACCATTCTACCAAGGGTAACCATTTGAACCATTGTGTTTGTTTATCAGGGAAAACACAATGCAGGTAACCTTCTATACATTTGTTCAAGATCTCAGTTTGTCCATCATATTGAGGATGATAATATGAGCTATGAGCCAATTGAGTACCCAAACAATAAAACATTTCTGTCCAAAAATATCCAGTGAAGATGGGATCTCTGTCACTTACAATAATCTTTGGGCTTCCATGTAGCTTTTGAACTGTCTCCATGAATGCGGTGGAAAATGTATTGGCTTTGAAAGGATGAGAGAGTGCACAAAAGTGTGTGTACTTGGTTAGTCTATCAACAATCACCATGATGAACTCTTTCCTTTAGACTTCAGTAACCCTGTGATGAAATCCATGGAAATCTCCTCCCAATGCTTACTTGGGATGGATAATGGTTGTAAAATACCCGGGGTCTTAATTTCTTCCACCTTATTTTGTTGGCAAACCAAACATTATGCCAAAAACCTTTGAACATCAGTTTTAAGGCCATCCAAAAAAAAGTCCTTCTTGACCCTATGGTAGGTTTTTAAAAATCCCGAGTGACCTCCTACCGGAGAGGTGTGCAATTCCAAGAGTACCTTTTGTTTGAGTTGGGAGTTCTTACATAAATATAAACGATCTTTGTACCATAGTGAATCATTTTTCCATGTAAATGTATATGATGCACTGGAATCTAGTTACAACCTTTTAATGAGAGTCCACACATTTTCATCATTCTTCCATTCATCCCTTATATTTAATGAGAAACTTATATTTAATAGTGATCTTGTTGAGCTCTCTATAATCTAGACACATACACCATGGGCCCTCTTTCTTGAGTACCATTACCACCAATGCAAAGTAATAGATTTAGCTAGGTCTAATAATGCCAATATCTAACATTTCTTCAACCATATGCTCAATTTCACTCTTTTGGGCACAAGAGTATCTGTAAGGTCTAATGTTAGGAGGAAGACTCCTAGAAATTAGGTGAATATCATGATCATGATTTCGATTGGGTTGAAGACCTTTGGGAATATATTCAAATACTTTGGAATTCTTATCAATGATCCCTTGAAGATCTAAGGGAATATATGTCTTAGATGTTTGAACATCTAGTGACCATAGTTATACAATTACACCCGGATGCCCCTTTTTCAATAATTTAGTCATGCCATTAGAGCCTATCACTTTACTGGGTTTCCCTATGATACCCCTTAACTCCATTTCCTTTCCTTCTAATGAAAATTTCATAAAAAGTTCTTGAAAATTAAAATCCACTATTCCCAATGATTGTAACCATTGGACTCCTAGTACGACATCAATGCCACCCATGGGTATAGAAGTAATTGGACTATTCGTTACATACCCCCCCATAGAAATATTGATCTTAAAAAATTTTCTTGAGCAATTGATAGTTCCTCCATTTGCAATCATTACTTGAAACTCCAACGCTGGATATATAAAGCAATTGAGAGCTTTGGCTAATTTATAGTGAATGAAATTATAATTACTACCATAATCAATTAGGACTATTACCTTTTCCTTTTTGATATATCCTTCTATCTTGAGGGTTTTAGGAGTGCTAATTCCATCCAATGCATTACATGATATCATGGGATTCAACTCTTTAGAATAAATCTCTTCTGTGTTTTCATATTGAGATGGTTCTTGTTCTTCTTCCTCTTCACAATCTAATTTCTTCTCACCACACACATGTCCCTTACTGTACTTGTTGTCACAATTAAAGAATAATTTTTTTTCTCTTCTTTCCTCCAATTGTTGAGGTGTCAACCTTGTAGGTTAAGGTGTTTTAGAAGAAGGAACATTATTCTCTCGATAGATGTTAGGAATGGTCCTTCTAGTAGCCATATCCATATTTTTAATTTCAACATTTCTCGCCACCCTGAACGCATTCTCCAATGATTTGGGTTCCCAAAGACAAACCTCATGTTTAATGTTATCCTTTAAAGTTCTTATGAATACATTGATCAGGTGTTCATTTGGAATATTCGTTACCTTTATATTCAATATTTGGAATTTATCAATGTGCTCTGCAACTGAACCATTTTTCTTGAGATTTATCAATTGGCTAAAGAAGGTATTGCTCCTTCTATCCTCATAGTGTGCTATCATTTCTTCTGTGAAAATTGTCCAAGTGACAAGTGATTTGCGAGCACAAATCCATTGATACCACACAAATTGATTGGGTTCTAAATATAAAGAAGCAATTCATACCTTTTGTGTGTGTGGCACATCATGTAGATCAAAGAACTGCTCCATCTGAAGTATCCATGTGAATGGATCCTTGCCATCAAACTTCCTCATATCGATCTTAGGAAAGTGGTTGGTATTCAAACTAAAGTTGGATTTTCTCCAGTCTTGATTCATCTTCCTTGTGTCCTCATCATGAATTTCATGGGATACATTTTCATTTTCAGGTGGCCTCTCTATTAGGAAAATTTTCAATCCTTCCATGATCTCCCTTTTTAAACCATCCATCTTAGTATCCATTATTTTCTCCAACTTAGCTTCAGTTGAATCCATCATCCCTTGTAGTTAATATTTTGTTACTATGTTTTTTTATAAACCATTTATGTCCCTGCACATTTCTTCACCTTCATCAAGAGTCGAAGTAGGACTTTCTGGAGGATTATTTGGTGTAGAAGTTCCGTTTTTTGGTGGAATGTTGGCCAAGTATCACTTTTAAACCTTGATTTCGAGGTGGTTCTGCTAGACAATATTTCTTCTACTGTAGCTCCAAAATTTTGGCCCTTCTAGGTCTAAAAATTTCATTTTGTAGTTCTCTAATACATCTTATCTGAAATCCCATAGGTCTGATCAAAATTGGATGTGCCAAGTGGAAGTTATGGTAACTTCCCCACACCTTGCTGATTTTTGTCCCTTCCAGAAGAGTGTACTTGTAAAGCGTGCCAAGAACACAATATATGATATTTGATTCTGAAACTTGCACCCAAAATACTACAGACTGTCCAATATCTAATGCAACTAGTCTCACTTAATTTGGATACTTACTGAAGAATATATCATGTTTTTAGCTGGAACACCTATCCGAGACTAGTTAATATGACTAGTCATATACCCTATCTTACACAGGGTGTATCTACAAAAGTAGGATGACCCAGAAACTGAAATTTTTATCACAACTACCTTGATAATTTTTATGAATATCCTCTAGGTTTCAAGGTATGAAACACCACATTCAAATTTTATAGTGAAAATTCTACAATGACTAAATTCAGGATGATTCCATAACCCTATCTTACACAAGACATATCTCTGAAAGTATAAGGCCTCAAAAAATGAAATTTGAACGCCACATACCTTGATCTTTCTGATAAATATCCTCCAAGGGGTTCCTTCTGAAACATTGTAGAAAACAATTTATAGAAAAAATTCCAAGGTGTCTCAGATGCAACATTGAAAACCCATGACCTTGAGCTCTGATACCAAATGTTAAGAACCAAATATCAAAATAGCATAAAAAACCTTAGAATAAGTACTCAACACCTTGAAAAAGAGAGTTTCAAATAATAATCCTCTTCGAGGAGGAAACCTCCTTATACACCACATAAATATCCAAATACAAGATTCCAAATGAAAAGGTCTCCTGGGTATATATATAGGAGACTAGGAGGTACAATTACAACTAATGGACCCAAGACAACATAAATAAAATAAAATTACTAATGTAATGTGCCCCAATTAATGGGTAATGTGCCACTATTTAGAGCTTAACAAGATCATATGGAAGAAATATTCAAAAATAGATGTTTATGTGGCTCCCTACAATATTGAATGTTACAAATTCCACAATGTCTATGGACATATAGCTCGTGATTGTAGAAGCATGATTAAGTGTTCCTTGAAGGAAAACACTAATATCAAATACAAGAATGTTTGGAGAAGAAATACAAAACAAGAACAATAGGTGAATGAAGAACTCCTAGAAATTATTCTCATAGGATTTATAAAATTGTGAAATCATCATGAATCTACAGGTAAAGAGAAAGATGTTAGAATTCATAATGACGACCCTACAATATAGAATCCTTATATATTGTTCTAATCCATCTAGATTTGAGACTTCGAGTAATGTGAATATTGAAGAGGGGGAGTCTAAGCAACAACTATTACAGATTGGAGAACTATATTTTGGGTAGTATGAAGTGTTTGCAATTCTTTTTGAGAAGGAATATTTTGAATGGACTGATGGCAGAGGTACAAAATGTTTCATGAAAAATTAGTTGATTAAGGATCATTTTTCATAACTCATCCCCATGTAAGTATGAATAGGTCAGCTGGAAATTATGAGGAATATCATTGGCACACTTTTGAGGTAGAGATTCATGATTGTATAGAGGATTCCAAGCATGTATTCAAGCAGGGATATATCCATTACAAAATTTTGTAGACTTGTAGAGTTTGATTTGAATATAGAGCAGACTAGTGAACACATTAGATTCAACTTGAGAAGAAATAATATGTGGTGATCAATTGCAACAGATTTGGAGAAGTCTTTAAAATAGTAAAATGAAATATGGGTTAACATTGTGTGTAGTGAGTAGCAGAGTCATGGACAATTTTATGAAATATGAACAATGATGATTTCATAAGATATTTGGAAGGTATAGAAGATAATACTTGACATGAACTAGAGAAGATACATAATAGTGGATAAAAGCATGATCTCAAGAGGAAAGAATTGTTGTCATTGTCATCAAGAGGAATGTTTAGTAAAGCATATGACTCAGAAAGGAATCACATTGACAGGTGGAAGAAGCTATTCATAGGAAGAAAAKTTGTGAGAGACACAACAAGATAGGGGGAGAGAAAGCATAAGAGGGTGTTGTACTGTCAAGAGGAGATTGTTGAATGATTATATCATTGATGTTAGATCAGTAAAGACATGACAAGCCATGAATATTTGAAGTAAAGTGATGAAGGAACTTTGACATGAATKCTTTTAATATACATTAGTGGATTTTACCAAAAGGTACCAATGGAMAAGAATCCCCATAAGTGAGGAAAGGAAGAATATACAAGGATCCCCATATTGATCTACATGACATTTTGCAAAGAAGACAATGGAGAGAAATCTTCAGGGGGAGTTACCATTTTCCATTGATGTCAAAGGGGGAGAGAAATAAAAAAGCAAGAGAGAATGTTCAGATGCACGAAGACAGGGGGAGAAAGCATGAAGACTAGGGGAGAAAACATGAAGACTTGGGGATAAATGTTCCCAAGGGGAGTATGAGTGTTTCCATCAATGTCAAAGGGGAATATTGTTGGAAAGTTGGTTGTCATTGATGTCAACCCTAGAAGAAGCCAAAAATCCCTTAGAAGTGATGGGTCTATTTGAAGGAATATCCATGGGAAGACAGTTTGAAGAAGTCTACAAGAAGCTCTGGAAGTATGGTTAAGAGGTTTAGTAAGAATCCCCGAAGGTGTGGTCATGAAGCCCAAAGTTGATTGATGAAAAAGAGAGTGAAGGACATTGCAAATGGATGCAAAACCTTCATATATAGATAGTGCTTGTCATGTCATTTCCAATGGTAGGTGGTAGGCCACATGGTTCCTTAAATATGAAGCCCCCAATTATGGTAAAGAAGCCTCGGATCTAACGTAAAAGAAGATATAAGTCGGCCCCAAAATCAGGAAAAGGAGAAAATTTTTTGCAAACAAGAAGTTACAGGTCGGCTCAAATATCAAGTAAAAAAGTTACTTGGAAGGGTATAAATATACATCAAGAACCTCTCGTTTTATATCCAATAAAGTGTGTATTTGTGGAATGGAGCTAATATAAGTGGGTATGCACTTGTGCTAGCAGGATTGGTGATCTTAACAAAGAAAATCTAGACCAGGAGAAAGGAGGTCAAGGAGAGCGAAGTGTACAGAGGTGACCGTACCAATTTTCTAAGGTTATACGTGGTTTGCAGAAGGGTGAAGCATGTATATACATGGGTTGTAGACGGACAAATTGCATATAGGGTATACACGAATTGTAGTAAAGAAAAGTGGGGGCTTTCGTAGGTTGATAGTGGATGAATCGTGTATCTGTGCAAAAGTTTGAGGACGTATTAATGTTGAAGTTGAGTAAGATCTGATGATGTAAGATCTTATGCTCCATGTTTTCACATGATAACATGTATGGTTTTATATATTTTTTGATGTTCATATCTTGGAGGCCATGGTTAATGTTTGAGACCTATCTTGGTGATTATGGTATATGCTTGAGGCATATCTAGGAGGTTATGGCATATGCTTCGAGGCATATCATGGATGGTTTGACACATGTTTGATGCATATTTTGGCACATGCTTGAGGCATTTCTTGAATGTTATTGGCACATGGTTGATGCATATCTTGATGGTTATGGTACATGGTTTGAGGCATATCATGGATGTTTTGGAACATGCTTGAGGCATATCTTGATACATGGTTTGAGGAGTATCTTTTTAACATGGTTTGAGGTATATCATGGATGCTTTGGCACATGTTTGAGGCATATTTTGGCACATGGATTAATGCATATATTGGTGATTTGGGGGATGTTATTGGTGATATTGGCATAATATTTATGTGGTTGAAAATATTTTGAAGATGTTGATGTATCAATATCAATGATAGTAAGAGTGATAGGTTCATGATGATGATGTAGCAGTATAGTGACAAAAACAATGACAGGTTGATGATGATGATGATGTACCTATATCAATGACAAAAATAGTGACAGGTTGATGATGATGATGATGATGTATCATTTTCAGTGACAATAAGAGTGACAGGTTGATTCTCTCATTTATATTTTCAGTAGAAAGGAAGGGACAAACAAAGGGGGTTGGATCCTCCTTCCAATTGGTGCTGGAGAATCTAGGGAGTTGGAGCTTCCTTAAGGTTGGAGCCTGTAAACTAGGGGGTTGGAGCCTCCTTCCTATTGGTTTTATATAATCTAGGGATTTGGAGCTTCCTTCAGGTTGGAGCTTGTAAAATAGGGGGTTGGAACCTCCTTGTAGTCGGTGCTGGAGAATTTAGGAAGTTGTAGATTCCTTTAGGTTGGAGCCTATAAATAGGGGGTTGGTTCCTCGTTACATTTGATGTTGGAGAATATTCGAATTTGGTGCTTCCTGTGGATGTAATATGTAATATATATATTAAAAATATTTCTATGGTTTTCTCCCATTTGGTTTTCCATGTAAAAATCTTGTGTACTATGTATATGTGGTTATATGTCATTGATATCTTGAATGCAATCATAAGTGATAAATTTTTTATATCATAAGTTATAAATTATTAATAACTTAATGTTTACATGTTATGGTTGAAAATGGTAAAAAGTGCTCAAAACTGATTCACTCCCACTCTCTTAGTATTGATGAATATTCCAATAGATACATTCCTCACTCTTAGGAACATAGGATAAAAACATATCCCATGACTTCAAATTTAGGAAATATTATTATAATATTTCCTTGGCTTAAGCCCCCCTTGGTTTAGCCCTTTCTAGACCCTTATCCCCCTTTCCCTTCTAGTGGAGTTCTAGCCCCCCATACTCTTTCGTCTGATTGGGTCTACAATAGTGATATATTTTATTAATATCTAATTGTGATTACATATTACAATGTTAGGCTCGCCGACCTTTTAGCATCTAGGCTCTTTGGCCTAATAATCACACATGCACTATGTCCTCAAAATATATATACAAAGGCTCTCTATCCCAAGCATCATGGCTCACCAACTTGTATGTACATTACAATTGGTGTTCGACCTAGGGGTATTACATTCCCCTCCCCCTTATTTATGCACTATCCTTAGTGTAATATATACACATGTACAAGAAAAATGCTTAAAAAATATTCAAAAATATGTGGGCACTCTTCCCGCATGGAATACTCATGCTCCCAAGTTGCATCCTCTGGACCATAATAGGCCCACTTGACCTTTACCAACCCAATTTCTGGATTCCAAAGAAACTTGATCATTCAATCCAATATGCACAATGAGTGTACTCGGAAATCTCCCTCTTTCTCCACCTGAATCACATTTCAATCAATTACATGATTATCATCATGTACATACTTTTTAAGAAAAGATACATGGAACACATTATGAATGCACATGGATGCAGGTAGTGAAAGCATGTATGCAACATGACTGATCCTCTCCAGGATTTCAAATGGCCCACAGTAACATGTTGTCAAATTTGAACAACTCCCCAACTTCAAGGAACTCCTCTTGGCCTTCACTTTCAAGAACACATGGTCACCCAATTTAAACTCTATGTGAGTTCTTTCCTTATCTGCATAGTGTTTCTACATGTCTTGGGTAGCCTTTAAATTTTGTTATATTTTCACCATCTATTCCTCCATTTGCCTGAGCAATTTTAGCCCAACCACTACTCTGTCTGCTAGGTCATCCCATTTCACTAGTGTGTTGCACTTTTTACCATATAGGGCCTCAAATGGGGTCATATTTAAATATGCCTGGTACCCATTTTTATAAGCAAACTATACTAAGTGTATATAGTCTTCCCACTTTTATGGTTTATCCATCACATGCATTCTCAACATATCTTCCATCACTTGATTGACCCTCTTTGTTTTCCCATCTGACACTGGATGATAGGTTGTGCTAAATTTAAGATTTTTCCCAAATCCTTTGAATAATCCCTTCCAAAAATTTGATGTAAACTTGGGATCTATGTTAGAGACAATTGCCTTAGGAACACAATGAAGCATGGAAAATTCCTTTATATAAATATCAATAATGATGGTTTCCTTGTGAGTTATTTTTACTAGAACAAAATGGGCATCTTTAGAAATATTATCCACCACCACCATGAAGGAATCATGTTGCTTCATTGTTCTTGATAGCTTGGTGATAAATTCAATTGTCACCACTTCTCATTTCCAATTAGGAATGGGAAATGGTTGTAGAAAACCATCCGGGTATATGTGCTCAACCTTGACTTTTTGACATTCCAAACATCTGGCTATATAATCAACCACCTCTTTTTTCATAGCTGGCCAATAATATTGGCTCTTAACAACTGCAACAGTCTTCTGGTAACATGGGTGCCTAGCATAAGGCACATTGTGAATCTTTGTTAACACCACATTTTTCAAATCCTAAAAATTTGGCACATAAAATCTACCCATGTACATGAGGATTCCATCCTCTCTTAGCTTGTAATCTTCAATTTTCCACTGCAAAATACCTTCTTGTATTTTTTCCTTTGTTTCCATGTATTATTGATCTTATTTTTTAGCTTCCAAAATTATGTCTTTTAAATTTGATTTATGCATGTTAATGGTTGTATCATGCATCTCATGCACTCTCTTTATAAGTGCATCAACCACCTTGTTCTCTTTACCTTTGATATGCTTTATGTCAAAGCCATATTTGTTGATTCCAATCATCTACTTTGTCTAGCATTCAAGGTTGGTTTTCCAAATAGATATTTCATACCACTATGGTATGTTCTCAACTCAAATATTTTCCCCATGAGATAATGCCTCCACATATTCAAGGCATGCACCATGGTTTCCAATTCCAAATCATGAGTAGCATAGTTCATTTCATGGTCCTTTAATTTCCTTGACTCATAGCATACCACCTTCCTATTCTAATTAAGAACTCCTCCTATCCTCTTCCTTGGATGCATTATTGCATATAATGAAATATTCATGTTGGTCAACAATTTTCAAAATTGGTACACTTGTCAATAAATATTTCAAGTGCTAAAAACGTCTTTCACAGTTAGGTGTCCACTCAATTCTCACACCCTTCTTTTACAAAGATGTGATTGGGTGTGAAATATTTGAGAAGCCTTCAATAAATATTCTATAATACCCTACAAGTCCCATGAAGGATCTCACCTCTAATAAATTATTTGGTACTGGTCATCCCTCAATGGTTCTTATCTTTTTTGGATCCACTGCTATCCCTTCCTTTGATATGATATGTCCCAAATAATGTATCTACCTCTGATAAAATGAGAACTTGCTCAATTTTGCATACAACTGATGCTCCCTCAAAACTTGTAGCACCATCCTCAAGTGATACTCATGCTCTTCTTCAGACTTATAGTAAATAGGTATGTCATCCAAAAATACAATGACAAACGTATCTAAGTAATCTCTGAAAATACCATTCATTAAACACATGAAGACAGTTGGTGCATTTGACAACCCAAATGGCACCACTGTGAAATCATAATTGTCATACCTCATTCTAAAGGTTTTAATGTTGATGTCTTATTTTTTAATCCTCACCTAATGGTAGTTGGATCTAAGGTTAATCTTATATAATATTTTGGCATCTTTCAGCTGATAAAAAAGATCATCTATCCTTGGCAAAGGATACTTGTTCTTTACAGTCACCTTATTTAATTTTTTGAAGTCAATGCAAAGCCTCAAAGTGTCATCCTTATTTTTCACAAATAGGACTGGGGCAAACCAAGGTGACACACTTGGGCGTATATACCCCTTCTTCAAAATCTCCTCAAGTTGCATTTGTAATTACTTTAGTTCTAGTGTACTCATCCTATAAGGTGTATTGGACATTGGGGATGCTCCATACATCATATTTATAGAGAAATCAATACCTCCCTTTGGTTGAAACCATGGTATTTCTCTAAATACATATTCAAACACTTTTAGGACAACATAGTCTTCAATATTTGGCACTTTATCCTTAACTATCTCTTCCATGTGTGTTGCAAATAATTGAAATCCTTTTATAAAACTATTCTTTAGATGCAAGGTTGAAAATTCCCTGATAGTGTTTGCCCTTGGAATACAATGTATTGTTCTCAAATTCCCTTCCGCATCCAAGAAAGTAAAATCCTTGTTATAATAATCTAGGACAACTTGATTCTTTTCCAACCAATCCATACCAATTAGAAAATCACATGAGCCCGACGATATGATATTCAAATATTGCCTTGTGCTCAACCCATTCATGTCCATAGGACATTCTTTAACCATCTCATTAGTTCTTCTTTTATCTCCTATAGCTAGATGAACCATCCAATATTTCCCAAGCTTTCTTCTTGGAAAATGAAATCTTTCTACCATGTTAGGATCTAGATAATTATTACTAGCTCCTAAATCAATTAAAATAGCAATGGGTTGGTCATTATTCTAACCCTCCACTTCAATCATGTGGAATTGAATTTCCAATTACTTGTTATCCAGGGCTACGTATATCCTTGGTGCATTTCTACCCATGTCCTCCACTATATTATCTTGTTGTACATTATGAAAATTCCTCACTTTTTCACCTTTATGATGGCAATCTTTGTACATGTGATCTCCCTTAGAACCAAAAAATTTGATAGGTTGTTGTCTTGGTCTTTTCCCCATTGTTTATTCCATTAGAGGCTCTTTAGAAGCTGGTTGTCCCTGAGAGTTATTTCTAAAAAATGGTGGCTTGGTCCCCTTCTTCCTCTGATTTTCTTCTTGTCTTCTCAAGCCTTTTGGAAATGTGGTCTTCCTCTATGATAATCATAGAGGAATTTATCTCTCCTTATGGTTCCCTCCAGTGTCTTGGGATCATCATATTGTATCTTATCATTGAAAATTGATGGTATCCCACTCAGGTACCTTTGAATATTGACCTTCTCATTCTTGATGAAGTCAACATATTTCAACATCTCTAAGAATATCCTTTCATACTCATCCATAGTCATACTCCTAAGCTTGAGTTCAAAGAACTCCTTCATATTCCTATCATAATAATGCTTGGTTAATTACTTTTGAAAATATCTCTTGAACTCCCTCCAAGTAATATTCTTCTCATCAATGTGTTTCACTTGCTCTAACTAGTCCCACCACATTGATTCTTTCCTTTGAGCCGGTAGATTGAAATTCTCCCTTCTTCCTATGAGGAGTAATTATGTAACTGAAAATACTTCCTCATGCCCAACAACTAGGTCTATGCATCCTCATATTTATTGTGCTCACCATCAAAATTAGGAGGCTTAATCTTATTCATTTCTCTTTGTACTTCATCCACTCTAAAACTTCTCTTATGATTTCTGACAGGAGATGGACTTGAACTATTATGGTATCTCCTAAACAAATGCATTGGTGAGTGATGATGGTTCCCATAAAAAAATCCTTGTTTCTCTTCTTTTATCATGAGACCTATGACTCCTTGACTTGCTTGATTCAGTCTCTTTATCCATTTTCTTCTCTATTATGTCCAAGATATGTAACAACTTGATGTTGAATCCATCTTACTGCTCCGTAGATTTCATAAGACTCTCATAATTAACTTTATAAATTTGGACATAGTTTTGCAAACTCTTTATGGTCTCCACCATGTTCATGCTCTCCTCCTTGCCTTCTCCATGTCCATCTGAATTAGTGTTTTCATTACCATGTTGACATAGAACCCCTTGAATTCATCTCCATGGCTATAAGTTATCCGTGCCTCTTCCATTACTATGGTCCCTGTGATGATCCTGTTATGATATATTTTCTCTTAACTCTGCAAAATGTGTAAGAAATGGGATTTGCTAGACTATAATAAATTCAACAAATCTATTAGTTTATGCACCATTATGCTCTTTTTAATACAACCAAAATAGTATTTCTAATCTCTTGTGAATTTGACTATCCAATTCACATTTCCAAGTGAATATATAGACTCCTTTGTCCAAGACCTTTCTAATAACTACTTTCTTGCTCAATTCTGAGTCTTGAGCAGAAAGTCATGGTCATTTGAATATTACCCATTTACTCCTTCAACACATACTTCAACCAAGTGCAATTTTTTTTAACTGTGCTTATGCATCCTTTGCCTGCTCCTTTGGAAATTTTAGAGGAGCTCAATTGGGTTCCTTCATGGACATATTTTGGACATCCTAGCCAAGTTTCACCTTCATCTGAGCTTCATAATGCCAAATACAACTTGTTGAAGTTTCATGCCATCTTATTTGTATAGCTTTGAATGTCATAGGTGCCTTCTATGTCCTCTTGTTCATTTGTAGGTGCCCATATTTCTGTTTTGAATCCATGGATTTCTTATATGGCCCAAGACCTTTCCATGAACTACTCATCTTCCCAAAACCAATTTTGGAGCAGGAAGTTATGGCCCTCAGAAGTTAACTGGGTCTCAAAATTTCCCTTCCACTATTTGACATGTATCTCCCTCATACTATCTATGTTTGATTAACCATTTACACCATTAGAAATCTCTCTCCAAGCTCTTTTATTTGAGTTGTAGAGATATAATATAGTGCACCCCAGTGCACTCTTTTCTCATGGTTTTCGAGTACCTAAAAACATTGTTTAGGCCTTCAAAAATGACCTGCAAGTTCATGACCTGCAAAACATTGTAAATTTCCGAGAAAAAATGATTGTTTTCTATTGGCTTGGTGACTAGTTTGATATTCTAGGTCCATGTGGCACCTCGATATGTTTCTCTGTCAAACTCTAGGCCCACCTGGACCGACCCTATCATATCTAAAACACTTTCTATTAATTATTCATTCTCTCCTTTATCGATTTTTCCCTTATGTAGGCCTTAAAATTCAATAAAATAATAGTATTTTATGAACCCACCTATCAAGCTAGCACTTTTCTGACCTATGATGGGACAAGTCTCCCGCCGTGACTGTCAAATTCACATGTGGAACCTTGTTATTGGTCATGAGGATGGGTGGGTCCCATCTCACACATTTTACTTGGTGTGCATGAACTTGCACGTCTCCTAGATCCTACGGTCGAGATCGAGCAAGATCGATGGTCGAAAGGCTATGTCACATCTAAAAATTTTCCAACATTTAACAACCCCTTGAGTTGCAATAGTAGTTTTCCTATGCTATTTGGCATGATCTAAATCGTGTTGCATTGTAACACACCCAACCCCCTAGTTATCTTTTTAAGGAATGGGACATTAAAATTTCATTCCCTTGACTATCTCGAAACTTCCTTTCAAGGGAATTATCGTCTTCTACTCGTCAAGAGCTTTCCAATGACTATAATTTTTCCCCTTCAAAATTGTATCTCGAAGTGTTACACCTCAAAATTACTCACTTCGATAGTGAGTTAGGGACCTCGAGAGAATCCACTTGTCTGCAGGAGGATTTCTCTTCAACACGGAGCCCCTTCAATTTTGACGGATTAACAGTCTAGATCAGAACTCGAAGCTCTTCTTTCAGAGTGGTTTCAACAACTCCACTCTGAAAGGAACTTCATGACAAAAGACTAATATCTTCTCTCTAAGCTCCTCCTATTCTGACAGATTAACTGTTGGTGTTTCATTTGGTCAATATTTGATGGATGGTTTGGATTGCTCCTCGGAGCCTTCCCATCGGATTATTTTCTCCGTAGTGGTCTGAATGACTTTGAAGAGCCTACTATGATGGACAATCATGATCACTTTGGTTTGTTCTCTGATGGATCGACAGCTCGGATTTATGGTCAAGATCATTTCACTATGCTGAGATCAACGATTAAGAATAAAAGTAAATGTTTAAATCCCATCACACCCAACGGGCCCACTCTCAACTCAATGACCAATCAACTATTTCCATGTGTTAAATCAATGACACGTAGACTTCCATGCTAGCATCCTACATATATGTGATGTCATCCCACTTTTAGACTCTTGTTCATGATGGATCTTCATAGATCCAATGGCTGATATTTCTTCCTGGAATCTACCTAATCTATGGTTAATATTACCACTCAAAGTCTTCCCATCAGAGTCTCATTACTATAGCCTACTATGAATGTTATACTTGTACACCTCCTTTCAATATTGATCCAATGGTCTATATTTTCCTTAAACCATTCCCCGATGAATCCAATGGTTGAAAACAATTTGGTTCCTTGACAATCCTTGTACTTGAGGACCCCGATCAATGGTCAATATATTTTGATCCACCTATGAGGAATCCAATGGTTGGAAAATATCACGATTCTTGGCATGCCCTGGAGTGAAAAGTATTATCTCATTGTACCAAGATCAACAGTTATGATTCCTTTTGAGAAAAATACAGGTTTTTATAGTTTTGACAGTTCGTTTAAGGACTTAGTGTCTCAGGGATTCCACTACCCAATTCTCTAAGTCTTTAACCCATATTTATCACAATCCATAGAGTTAAAATCTATACTACATACACATGAGGAATAAATATACAATTTCATCCAGGAGAGGAGACCCTTGTACAATTCCTTAATAATTCAAGGTAAAAGGAATGATTCACATGTTTATATATGCACTACGCATCCATCTCCATGCAGAAACATTATGATACTAGCATAATAACTTTCAAAGGAATGATACACTAAACATAAAATAGGAAGACACTTATGTTCCACATCAAAATTACTCACTTCGATAGTGTCGCAAGTGTCGTCATTACAAGTGTCGCATTTTGGTCGCAAGTGTCGCAAATGTCAGAAAAAGCATACTTCCATAATTCCTATGTCGTGCTTATAAAGACATTGAAAGGACACTTGAAACACCTCAAACATTTGATTTGGAAGAAGAGAAATGGGTTAATAGGGTTATGAACCTCTTGCCATTTGAAAGAACCACTAAAAATTGAGTTTCAGAGGAGAATGCTCCCCTATACCACTGTTAGGAGTGTTGGTGCTCCCCTATACACTCTTAGGGAGCATTATAATGCTCTATCTGCCCTTTTTGAGGAGTGTTTCTATTGTTAGGAGTGTTTGTGCTCCCCTATGCATTGTTAGGGAGCGTTATAGCACTCTGATGCCCCTTTTGGGGGAGCGCTACCTATTCTGGGAAAAAATTGGTTTGATGAGAAGAATGAGGAAAATATATCTTCAATATTTGAAGGTAGTTGGATTTGAATCCTTGGTCAAGCCATGATATTAGGGAAGATCCCTAACTAAAGGAGGAAAATCCTCAACTTACCCCAAAGATATCTGAACTGATTGGGCCTCTCTAAACCTATATAAGCAGGCCCTCTCATGGTGAAATGAGGGAAGGATTGAAGGCATGAAACCTATGATCTCATAGGAAACACATAGTGAAGTGGAGGAGAATAATTAGTGAAGTTATTGTCATTCTGATTGTGGGTCTTTTCAGCAAGGGTTAGACAAGGAGGAATTGATGAAGCTGCTGCACTCGCATCTACGGTTGTAAATTTCCTTCGTTGTTGTTCTCATCAATATAATATTCTTGGCCTATTTCTTTCTAGTTTGTGCTTAATCTCACATGAACTTGTCTCTAATAGATAGGTCTATTTCGAGCTAATATCAGTAGAGTAGGAAGTGGTTGTACTTTTGCTTGTCTACAGGGCTTATCGAGGAGCGAAAGATTGGAGCTCAACTTGGACCGTGCAGGGACAAACACCGGTAAAAGGTACTTCTTTTCTCCTTCCTCCTCGCACATTAGTTTATCTAGATCTGAAAGGAAGTTAGTGACCATGATAAGCATGTTTTGTCTTAAGAGTTAAGAGTCTAGCTCTCAAGAGGAGATCTACCTATCCGCAGGGAGATTTTCCTTCAACAGAAATTGGCGACTCCACTAGGGACGACTCGAAACTGTTCAGTTTTGGTTTTTCTCATAGACCTTTTCTTTCCCTTTATTCTTCTTAGACCTTGGTCACCCCATATGTTTGATTTCATATGCTGATTGACTCCTTACCCCATCACATTCATCTTGATTGCCAAAATTTGACTGAAATTTTGGGTTTTTAGATAATTTTGTGAGTTGTAGAAGCCTGGCACTCCCCTACCTAGGTATCAGAGCACTGGAACTCCCCCTTGGTATTAGATAGAGCATTATAACACTTTGGTTCCCCTTATACCAGAGCGCCAACCCCTTTTTTCAAAAAATCCTTTCCAGAATTGCATTTTCTGAGATCCAATCTCTGTTTTTCACTTGTTGAGCTTCTTTGTGATTCAATGCTCCTTCCTATTGACCTTTGAAATCCTTCCTATTGAGGAATAAGCACTTTTCTATTCATATTTTGTGGCCTTCTTCCTTTTTTTTGAGTTTTTCTGCTATTGAGAACTTGGAATTAATCCACTGCTTTCTTCTCTCTTATCTGATTGAGTCGAAACTCTGGTGAAGGGCATCATAAATCTATGAATCATCTCATTTGTTTTTTTTGAGGTTGTTGTTCTTGAACATCCCCTTTTTGTGTGAATTGTTTGATTTTGCTTTGTTATCTTTTGTTTTCTGTTTTCTTCTTATTTCAATCATAGCAAGAGGGTGTGTGTCGTTTGTGCGAAATTTGCTTATACTTGTCTGAATCTCCTTGATCCAAAAGGGTAGTTGGTAGGATAAGTTTTTTTCTTTGAATTAATCCTCAGTCGCATACAAACGACAAAAATACATCTTAGTGATTGGTTTTCATATTAGAAGGCATTTCTGAAATGTTTTAACATTACATTGAATTCGATTGAGAATAAATTGATTGAGGACATTTCATATTAGTGTTTGATAGTGAAAATGACTCTTTCTCTTTCCCTTAATTAGGAATTCATTGAAAAGAAACGATTGCTTATCAACTTTTATGCATATTTTTGGGAATTGAGTCATCATTCCATCAATTTCACTTTCATACACCCTTTGAGTAAAGAGCAACTATAACACAAACGCTAATTAAAAATTATCTAGAACATTTTTTTGTTTTTAAGATCTTCCATCGACAGTAGACTAGGGTTAGCACTTTGGATTAGGCTGTGAGTACAACTCTCCAAAGTTTTCAAAACAAACATTAGCATCCTAAGCTAGTGAGAGTCAAATCCAATTGTCATATTGGTTTTCTGGGATCCCCCTCTCACACAGGGGTTACACACGAGGTTGCATTCGAGTGAATTACAGAGATTATCCCTTCATGGTTCAACTGTTTGTAGTGGTCGGATCGTATATTGGGGGTCACTTGGAGGTATACCCACAATTATGGGCGGGATCCTCTCGGGTTGATTTCATATTTGTTATCCTGCCCATATGTTTCGGATCAAACTGTCGACTGTACCTGCCTAGGGACTCACTGTGAATTGGTGTCTTTAGTTCCCATAATATTTAGGTACTTACATAAGGTGACAGTGCAGGGAAGTCTCACTATACCTGGAACAAACATTGGTCAAACTCACTCGGGCTCCTTGGAGGGTAAATCCACAATTACTGTGTGGAAGCTTGCACGAAGGTGAAAGTTTGTTAAGCAGGTCGCCATTATAACTGTTCCACCATATCCTAGCCCCTTCTCGACTTGATCATGTGACGTTGGATTTCATCACCATCTAGTACAATCATCGAGAGAAGTTTTGTTTGCTTGGTTGATTCCTAGATTTTATTAGCGTATGCTGTTTCTTTTTGTTAGTTGGCCCTATTTTTTCAGTGTGTTCTGTTATTCTCCACAATTGAGTCTGTAGATGATAAAGGTCTTCATCGATCATGTAAGATGCAAGGGCTGCCTCCAGAAGGCTATCAACCCTTACCTCCTAACCCTCCAGAAGACAACTATCATAGAGAGGTAGAAAATCAATCTGATGCTGAAAGCATTATTGCTCCTCCGTTAGATAACTTAGAAGGTGCTTTGGTCATGGTTTGAAATCCCACTACATCTATGTCGATAAATCCTCTCGAACCACTTTTGGTTTGTTTAGACTCCCTTGGGAACGTCATATATGAAGAGATCCCACGATTACCAGAGAGGATTTTTACTGAAACATATATAGGATCCACAGAACCCATCTTTGGTGATGAGTATAGGACTCCTGTTCATCCTAGCACCGCAGTAGATTCCAATCCCACACCTTCTCATTCTATATGGAGGACTTCATTGAGACATGATCTCTATGAACATTTCAAATCCTTTCGACAACCCTTTCATCCTCATGACCCTCCTAGTGAAACAGGACCATCAGGTCAAACCATAAATCACCTAGTTGATCAGGTTATTAACCCTACTGTTACATCAACACAAGTCCATCCTAATGCTTGACTCATCACCTCTACTCATCTCCAAAGCACTTCAATCTCTACCCCTATTTCTACAATCTTTTACTCTACAACTCCACATGTTCCACATGATCCTGCTGGGACATATTCTTAACCGAGAACGCAGACCCCTGCTGGCCAAACACAACCATATAGAGGGAAACCACCATCCAATGAGCCTTTTCCTCTTGGAGGACTACCTTTCCATGGTGGGCCTACCTCTCATGGGGGGAAACCCCATTTTCATGCTCCTCCTAGAGGGAAACCTTTGTTTTCCAGTCATACCCCAGTCGTAAATCCATCGCTGGTAGGGGGGAAACCCTCGTTTGCTGGAAACCCTTCACAATCCTGGGGAGTATCTTCAATAGGCACTTTTAATCAACCCCACATTAAGGGGCACTCGTATAATAACCCACTAGGAGGAGTATCCAATCTTGTTCCTTCCAGAACATCTTACGGACAGTCTTATTCGGGCGGCATCCCAAACACCACCTGGAGTTCTCTGGAACCATAGTCTTATCCTCATCATGGGTCTAATGTGTATCTACCTCCGGGATATAATCCTTACCATTCTCAAGGGCAACATGCTTTTCCTCCTCATGGGAAAGAAAACCACCTGGCCTATAATTCTTAGAACCCACCGGGTTATGCAAATGTTTCTCATCCACCATCGAATCCTGCTTATCCTGGCTAGCAACAACCATATATAGGAGGACCTACTGGTTACAACTATCCACCTAACCCAGTTTATGGTCCTACTGGCGTTCCTATGATGCACCAATATCATCTACAAATTAATCGACAACTACCTTTCCTTGCGACTCTGGATCTCCCAGACTTGTCTCGATTAACTAATGATCCTATTTTTCATTCACTGGTTTGGCCAGTCATTCCAACTAAACTTCCTTCTGATATTCCAAAATTTGATGGAAACCTCGGCGAAGATCCAAACAACCATGTAATGAATTTCCATTTGTGGTGTTCATCAAACTCCCTCATGGATGATTCTGTATGTTTGTGTCTTTTCCAGCGAACGCTTACCAGTTCG
>JASDQU010241403.1:28547-39355 GCA_032191745.1 Picea mariana
CACATTGTAATGAAATTATTATTAGAAGATATTTTAAATTTGATTAAAATCTCTTGTCCTGCAAGCCTAATTTATCGTTAGTGCCTTCTTTGGCCTGCGAGCCTAATTCGACAGTTGTGCCTTATTCGGCCTGCGATCCATCTTCTACATTTGTGCCTTTTTATGATCTGGTTTCTTATTCAGATAATGATAGTGAGGATGAAAATCCACCTTTGCCTGCTCACCCTCCTCCAGATGAGTCCTTTGAACCTGAACCAGCACTAGCTCCACTGCTTCCTAGATGGGTCCGTTCGACACCAGAAGCATTTGGTGATCTTTTCAGTGATCCTTTAGATCAGCATCAGACACGTTCACAGTTCCAATGAGCCTCTTCTCTTTTGGCTCAATTTTCAGAAACTCATGATCCAGAGACATTTGCAGAAGCTTCAGGTCATCCAGATTGGGGTACAGAAATGAATGAAGAGTATCGTTCTTTAATGGCAATCGATACTTGGGATTTTGTACCTCTTCCAAAAGGAATAAAACTTGTTAGATGCAAATGGGTCTACAGAACTAAGTATGCATCAGATGGAAGTGTTGAAAGACACAAGGCTCAGTCAATTGCCAAAGGATTTTCCCAAGTTAAAGGAATTAACTATAATCAAACATTTTCCTCTGTAGCCAAAATGAATTCCATCCTCCTTGTTCTTGCCTTTGTTGTCTCAGATAAATGGGAGGTCCATCAGATGGATGTTAAATCCTCCTTCTTTCAAGGAGATTTGCAAGAATAAATCTACATGGAACAACCTCCTAGGTATGTCTAGAATGACTCTAACCTTGTTTGTCGCCTCAAGAAATCTTTTTATGGCTGTTACACATCAAAATTAATCACTTTGATAGTGTCACAAGTGTTGTCATTACAATTTTCACAAGTGTCGCATTTTGCTCACAAGTGTCGCAAGTGTCAGGAAAAGCATACTGCCATAATGCCTATGTCGTACCTATAATGACATCAGAAAGACACTTGAAACACCTAAAACATTTGATTTGGAAGAAGAGGAATGGTTAACTGGGTTTATGAACCTCTTTCCATTTGAAATAACCACTAAAATTGAGTTTTTAGAGGAGAATGCTCCCCTATACCTCTATTAGGAGTGTTGGCACCCCCCTATAGACTATCTGGGAGCATTATAACACTTTGTTTTCCATTTTGGAGGAGCATTGCTGCTGTTAGGAGTGCTGGCGCCCCCCTATACATTACTAGGGAGTGTTATAATGCTCTGATTGCCCTTTTGGAGGAGCGCTACCTATTCTGGGCAACAGTTGGTTTGTTGAGAAGATTGAGGGAAAGATCCCTTCAACCTTTTAAGGCAGTTGGATTCGAATCCTTAGTCAAGCCATGATCTTAGGGAAGATCCCTAATTGAAGGAGGAAAATCCTCAACTTACCCTAAAGATATCTCAAGTGGTTGGGCCTTTCCAAGCCTATATAAGCAGGCTTTCTTATGGTGAAAAGGAAAATGATTGGAGGCATGAAACCTATGATCTCATAGGAAACACACAATTAAGTGGAGGGGAATAATCAGTGAATTTATTGTAATTATGATTGTGGGTCTTTTGAGCAAGGGTTAGACAAGGAGGACTTGATGACGCTGCTACACTCGCATCTATGGTTGTAAGTTTCCTTTGTTGTTGTTCTCATCAATATAATATGCTTGGCCTGTTTCTTTCTAGTTTGTGCTTAGTCTCACATGAAATTGTCTCTAATAGATAGGTCTATTTCGAGCTAATATTAGTAGAGTAGGAAGTGGTTGTACTTTTGTTTGTCTACAGGGCTTATTGAGGAACGAAAGATTGGAGCTCAACTCAGACCGTGCAGGGACAAACACCAGTAAAAGGTACTTCTTTCCTCCTTCCTCCTCACACGTTAGTTTATCTAGATCTAAAAGGAAGTCAGTGACCATGATAAGCATCTTCTGTCTTAAGAGTTAAGAGTCTAGCTCTCAAGAGGAGATCTACCTGTCCATAGGGAGATTTTACTTCAATAGAAATTGGTGACTCCACTGGGGATGAATCGAAACTTTTTCTTTTTGGTTTTCCTCATAGACCTTGTCTTACCCTTTGTTATTTTAGGCTTTGTTCACCCCATATGTCTGATTTCACTTGCTGATTGAATACTTAGTCTATCACATGCATCTTGATTGACAAAAATTTGACTGAAATTTTGGGTTTTTGGACAATTTTCTGATTTTTTGAAGCCTGGCAACCCTATGCCTATGTTAACCTAGTGCCAACAGTCCCTAAATATCTTAGACAAAGCTTTATAATGATATGGTCTCCCTTACACCAGAGCGCCAGCCTCTCCTTTGCAAAAATACCTTCCAAAATTGTCTTTGCTGAGGTCAAAACCATGTTTTTTCACTTGTTGAGATTCTTTGTGATTGAATGATTCTTCCTATTGAACTTTGACATCCTTCCTTATGAGAAATAAGCACCTTGATGTTCAGATTTTGTGGCCTTCTTCCTTATTTTTGAGTTTTTCTGCTGTTGAGAGCTTCAAATCAATCCACTGCTTTTTCTCTCCTATCCGACTGAGCGGGAACTCTGGTGAAGGGCATCAGCAATCTGTGAACCATCTTATCTGGTTCTTTGAGGTCATCATTCTTAAACACCTCTCTTTTGTGTGAATTGTTTGATTTTTCTTTGTTATCTTTTGTTTTTTGATTGCTTCTTGTTTCAATCATAGTAAAAGGGTGTGTGTCATTTGTGCGAAATCTGCTTATACTTGTTTGAATCTCCTTGATATGAAAGGGTAGTTAGTAGGAGAATTTTTTTTGCATTGAATCATCATTCGCATGCAAATGAAAAAGATACATTTTAGTGATTGGTTGGTATATTAGAATGCATTTTTGAAAATGTTTTAGCATTGCATTGGATTCGAATGAGAACCAGTTGATTGAGGACATTCTGTATTAGTGTTTGATAGTGAAAACGACTCTTTCTCTTTACCTTAAATAGGTGTTCATTGAAAAGAAATGATTGCTTATCATCTTGCATGCACTTCTTGGGAATTGAGTCATCATACCATCAGTTTCACTTTCATACACCCTTTGAGTAAAGAACAACTGTAAAACAAATGCTAATTAAAAATTATCTATAACATTTTTTGTTTTTAGGATCTTCCACCAACAGTAGAATAGGATTAGCACTTTGGATTAGGCTATGAGTACAACTATCCAAAGTTTTCAAAACAAACATTAGCATCCTGAGCTAGGGAGAGTCGAATCCAATTGTCGTATTGGTTTTCTGGGATCCCCCTCTCACACACAGGTTATGCACGAGGTCGCATTCGGGTGAATTACGTAGATTATCCCTCCATGGTTCAACTGTTTGTAGTGGTCGGATCGTATATTGGGGGTCACTTGGAGGTATACCCACGATTATGTGTGGGAGCCTCTTGGGTTGATTTCGAACTTGTTATACTGCCCATACGTTTCAGATCGGACTGTCGATTGTACCCGCCCAGGGACTCACTGCGAATTGGTGTCCTTAGTTGCCACAATCTTTAGGTACTTACACAAGGTGATGGTGAAGGGAAGTCTCACTGTACCTGGAATAGACATTGTTCAAACTCACTCAGGCTCCTTGGAGGGTAAATCCACAATTACTGCATGGAAGCTTGCACCAAGGTGAAAATCTGTTAAGTAGGCCGCCATTGTAACTGTTCCACCATATCCTAGCCCCTTCTTGACTTGATCGTGCAACATTGGATTTTATCACCAACTAGTACGATCATCGAGAGAAATTTTGTTTGCTTGGTTGATTCCTAGATTTTATTAGCGTATGTTGTTTCTTTTTGTTAGTTGGCCCTAGATTTTTAGTGTGTTATGTTATTCTCCACAATTGAGCTTGTAGAAGATAAAGGTCTTCGCCAGGATGCAAAGGCTGCCTCCGGAAGGCTATCAACCCTTACCTTCTAACCCTCCAGAAGACAACTACCATAGAGAGGTAGAAAATCAATCCAATGTTGGAAGTGTCATTGCTCCTCCATTAGATAACTCATAAGGTTCTTTGGTCACAGTTGAAAATCCCACTACATCTATGTCGGTAACTCCTCTCAAACCACTTTTGGTTCATTTAGACTCCCTTGGGAATGTCATAGACAAAGAGATCCCACAATTACCAGAGAGGATCTTTACCGAAACATATATGGGATCCACAGAACTAATCTTTGGTGATGAGTATAGGACTCTTGTTCATCCTAGCACCGCAGTAGATACCAATCCCACACCTACTCGTTCTATATGGAGGACTTCATCGGAACGTGATATCTATGAACATTTCGAATCTTTTCGACAACCCTTTCATCCTCATGACCCTCCTAGTGAAACAGGACCATCCGGTCAAACCATGAATCACCCAGTCGATCAGGTTATTAACCCTACTGTTACACCAGCATAAGTTCATCCTAATGCTGGACTCATCACCTCTACTCATCCTCAAGGCACTTCAATCTCTACCCCCGTTTCTACAATCTTTTACTCTACAGCTCCACATGTTCCACACAATCCTACTAGGACATCTGCTCACCCGAGAATGCAGACCCCTGCTAGCCCAACACAACTGGCTGGAGGTAAACCACCATCCAACAAACTATTTCCTTCTGGAGGACTACCTTTCCATGGTGGGCCTACCCCTCTCGGGGGACAGCCCCCTTTTCATGCTCCTCCTGGAGGGCAACCTCTATTTGCCAGTCATACCCCGGTCATAAATCCACTGCTGGCAAGGGGGCAACCTTCGTTTGCTGGAAACCTTTCACAATCTTGGGGAGTATCTTCAGGAGGCATTTTTAATCAACCCCACATTGGGGGGCACTCGTATAATAACCCACTAGGAGGAGTATCCAATCTTGTTCCTTCCAGAACATCTTACGAACAATCTTATCCAGGCAGCATCCCAAACACCACCTGGAGTTCTCTGGGACCACAGTCTTATCCTCCTCATGGGTTTAATGTTTATCCACCTTCGGGATCTACTCCTTACCATTCTTAAGGGAAAAATTTCTATCCTCCTCATGGGAAAATAAATCACCACGCCTATAATGTTTAGAACCCACCGGGTTATGCAAATGTTTCTCATCCACCATCGAATACTGCTTATCCTGGCCAACAACAACCGTATATAGGAGGACTTATTGGTTACAACTATCCACCTAACCTAGTTTATGGTCCTACTAGTGTTCCTATGCTGCACCAGTATCATCTGCAAATTAACCGATAGCTACCTTTCCTTGTGACTCTGGATCTACCAGACTTGTCTCGGTTAACTAATGATCCTATTTTTCATTCACCGATTTGGCCAGTCATTCTAGCTAAAATTCCTTTTGATATTCCAAAATTTGATGAAAACCCTGGCGAAGATCCAAACAACCATGTGATGACTTTGCATTTGTGGTGTTCATCAAACTCCCTCATGGATGATTCTGTACGTTTGCATCTTTTCTAGTAAACACTTACTGGTTCGGAAGCAAAGTGGTAAATTGAATTACCACGTGCTTCTTTTCACGATTTTAATTCCCTTGCCATGTCTTTCCTCGCGCACTTTCAACTACCTATTCGCTACGAGACGGGTACTAAACTCTTAACCTCCCTTCGTCAAACTAACTCTGTGCATATCTCTGACCATATTCATGAGAGGAGGCGATGATGAAGAATGATCAAGGAAGTCATTCCTGACATACTATTGGTAGAATGGTTTACTAAATCACTGCTACCCCTAATCGCTCGCGATGTCGCTATGGGTGGTGCGGTCACAGAGGAACAAGCCATCGCTCAGGCTCAATATTTAGATTTGCTTTATTCCCAATCTGGTACTTTGTATGATTTGCTTCTGAATGTTGCTCGAGCTAATACCGATCCATCTAAACCATCATCCTCATCTCATGCGGATGGTGTTATTGGATACGTCAAAACTCAATATTTTTTCCAATTGACTAGACTCTCCTCTACCTCCCCCCAAACTCAGATCTTTGAGGTGAATGCAGTTCAATCTGCCCCTTCACAATAGTCCGGAGGTAAGAAGAAGACAAAGAATAAATCAAAAAATAACCATGAACAACCAAAAAATCAAACACCTACTACTGAAAAGCAACGACAACGAAAATTGAAATTCCTGTGTATCATTTGTGGTGACGATCACTACACTCGAGACTGTCCACTTTGCAATGAAGTGGCCAAAATTTTCCAAGGAAATTCACAACCCGTTGTGCTTACTTAGCCTTTCCTACAACAGCAATCCATGGTTGCTCAAACCCCCTCTCCTGGGGGCAATTCTAGTGATCCTCATGATGAGGCCTCGTCGAGTGCACATATTTATATGTTTAATGGGATCAATTTGGCCACTCTCTCTAAGACATACGACGCACCAAGTAACCTTGTCCAAGGAAAAGACACTAACAATACTCGTAATTTACCGGATCCATCATCATCCTCCATTAGTCTTCCATCAATTAATCCTCCATATGGACCACTCCAGACTGAGAAACCCACATTTGAATCTATCTTACTCCCTCCTAAGAGTTCTATACATAAAGCTACCTTTAATCATAGTTCACGTGCCACCCAGAAGTACAACATTGTTGAAGATTTGGCTCAAGCATCATGTGTTATTTCTGCATTAGAAGTTCTACAACATTGTCCCAGTCAATGTAGAACGCTCTTAGCCACTCTTGAATCTGTTGATCCCAAGTCATCCAACCATATCATGTTTAACCTGGACAATTATGCATCTCGACTCTCTCACCAACTTGCTTTTCAAGTTGATGTTGTTGTTCACAATCAACAAATCCACTGAACTATTTTGGATGAGGGAGCCTCGACTTGTGTCATGTCTTTGGCGCATTGGAAAGGTTTAAAATCACCAGCACTCAACAAATCCCCAACGATGTTACACGCCTTCGATGGGTGAGGTTTTCATCCCCATGGGCTTTTATAGTCCTTGCCCATCCAATTGGGTGGCAAAACTATTATTGTTGATGTCGATGTGGTCGATGCTCCCCTCGATTACAACTTTTTACTTGGAAGAAGTTGGTTTTATGGTATGACTGTTGTTGCCTCGTTATTTTTTTCGATGTGTCCAATTTCCTCATCAAGGAAAAATTGTCATTGTTGATCAGTTGGATTTTTTCATGACCGATGCTCGTGCTCTCACTACCAACAATATTCCTTTCTTGGGAGACCAAAAGATCACGTATGAAAGCATTGGTGTTGGCTTACTCAAAGATTCTAGCCTCATGGGTACCTTCCCTACACCACTACCACCGACTACACATCACATAGCCACTGTCGATATGATTTCAACCACGGCTTATTAATCTTTAGAATCATCTAACCCTTGGATTGTACCTCGTCTGTTGGAATTTGATGCACTCGGTGACACCGTGCCACTTAGTCTAGCCAAACCATCATATGTTTCTACCCAATCCACTTCTCCCTCGTCGGATGACCAACATCTATTGGCACTATACATTTCCTCGATGCAATCACGGTTGAGTTCCTTGCCGTCTGCGATCTACTACATTTACCCAATTTTTCCCTTGGATGAATCTATTCCATAAATGCTTCGCATTGACAAGTTACCTCAGGATAATAATCATCATCGATTCTCTTTTTTTCCCCCTCGTGAAGAAATTCAGGAAGATATACAGCCTATCTCCCCTCCTGATGTTGATTTTTCATCATCTCCCATTATTTCAACTTTCGATGATTTGGATCCAGTAGTGGACATGGTGATTTCTTTAGTAGGATTATTGGAGCCAAATATCCTTACTCCTAGCGTGACCCTTGACACGTGTTCCTTTCCAAGTGATTATCTTCCATCTAGCGAAGATATCTTGGAAGCCATGACCGAGTTTTGTCTCTTGACATGGTATCCTTCCAGAGCATTATCCTCTTGGAAGCCATGATCAAGAAGCAGTCACACGCATAGTTTCTCTTCTCTGTAGTAAGCTCGTTAAAAAAATGAAATAGAGGCCATGAGCATAGTTATTTTCCTGTGTCAAGCTCGTTAAAAAATGAACTGGTCACTTCTCTTGAACCTTCTTTTCATCCACCCTTCTCCTTTTTTTCATCTCATAGAGAAATTGGTGACAAACTCAAAGTTGGTGAATGAATTGAAGCTTCAAGGGCATGTCTCGAGCCTTTGTTGATCATTTTGGAGTTAAACCACTAGCTTTCATGCTGGGGGCATACCGATCTTAGTCTTTTTTCTTTCTCGTGCTCGTAAATACATGAGAATGCATATGGGTAGACTTTTATCTCTTTTTCAGACCTGTATGGATACACAAAAAAGGAACCCCCTAGAGTCTCCTTTAAGCTCTTTTCAGACTCTCTAAACATGAAAAGATTGTCAAGTGATCTTGCTTCCTTTCCCACTTGTTAAAAGGTTTGAAAGGGCATCTTTCGAGTGATAATTTATCTCTTTTTCTTCCTTCCAAGACTAACATTGCGAAAAAGGACAACATTGGAGTCACCTTTAAGTTCTTTTCAGACTCTCTAAACATGAAAAGATTACCGAGTGACCTTGTTCTCTTCACACTCATTAAAGTATTTGAAGAAAACATCTGTTGAGTGATATTTTATCTCTTTTTCGATCTCATCCAACTACTTTACAAAAAAGGAACTGAGAGATTTATCTTTTAAGTGTTTTTCCAGACTCTATAATCATGAAAAACCTTCGAGTTTTCTGTCTTTGGACTCGTTAAACAAACATCAACAGGCCCATACGAGACCGAACTCTTACTTCTTCTAGTTCATTTAAAAAGAAGAGGGACTTACCGAAGGTGAGTCATATTGAGCATGTGTTACCCTCCTCGAGCTTGTTAAATCAAAAAGAGGTACTCATCTATCTGGATGGGGGGAAAATTGAAAGAAGAGTCAAGCAGTTTTTGAGAACATTACCAAGTAACTCTTAGAGTCGCCCTTGAACATGGCACTTTGTCTTTGCATGCATTTTAATCCACTGAACCTCTGCATTGAGCCAATCCTTTGAGTTTCCTATATTCCTTTGGGTCACCTGACATAAGTCACAACATCCACTGCATCATCAAGTTTTGTTCCATGTCATGTTTCTGTTGTCGTGCCTCAGTGTTCAAGGGCAGTATCCGCCTCGAGAGTCAGCCATCACAAATATCTTGTCTCAATACACGTGTCAGTCCATGTTCATTTGATCTACCAATTACATCTCTGTGTTTGTTTCATTTCGTTGATGGGGGATACATCAAGGCCCTCCTTCGACGAGTTTATTCATGTCGACTTCAACACATTATCCAGGAACTAGACTTAGAAACCAATTAGTACTTTGGGACCTGCATGCCTCAATGGCAGGCCTCCTCACATTCGACAATAGGTTTATATCATTAACCTCTGATCGGCTGATTCCACGGATGTTCGACTTCAGCTCATCCATTCACATTCATTGGAATGTAATAGGGTACCTTGGGAATCATTGACATTAATGATGATTTCCCTCGTGCTTGTTAATGGTTTACATCATTGACTGGTAATCAAGTGGTTTCTACCATGTTTGACATCAGGACATCTATTCACATGGTTAGATTCCTACTACATCAGGATCAGTAAGAAGAGCCTGGGTCGAGTCATCACTCTTATATGTACTTTGCCTAGGTTGCGAAGGAGTTTCTTTTGAACAATGACACATGTATTGTTATATAGATCCACTTTGTATCGGTCGTGGCTATGTCTTGTCATATCATAGATCCACTGTGTATTCTTCATGGCTATGATCAGTTCAGGTCATAGGAGTATAGATCCACACTATATCCTCGGTGGCTATACCTTTTATCAATACAATTATGGATCCGCAATGTATTTTATGGCGGCCATATCTTGCAAGTCTTTATCACCCAAGCATAGGTATGCCTGCCTTGGGTTTGAAACATGTCATAATATTTGTTGGATGTTTGTGTGCAACTTCTGTCTGGTTCTCTACATCTATACCCTTGCTTGAAAGTCTGCAAAGCATTTCAGTTATCAATTCTAGTCTTCTAACTTCATACTTTGGGGGGAAATCTGTTACACATCAAAATTACTCACTTCGATAGTGTCACAAGTGTCATCATTACAAGTTTCACAAGTGTCGCATTTTTCTCACAAGTGTCGCAAGTGTCAGGAAAAGCATACTACCATAATGCCTATGTCATACCTATAACAACATCATAAAGACACGTGAAATAGCTCAAACATTTGAATTGGAAGAAGAGGAATGGATAACTGGGTTTATGAACCTCTTGCCATTTGAAAGAACCACTAAAATTGAGTTTTTAGAGGAGAACACTCCCCTATACCTCTCTCAGGAGTGTTGGCACCCCCCTATAGACTATCTGGGAGTGTTATAACATACTGTCTGCCATTTTGAAGGAGCATTGTTGTTGTTAGGAGTGTTGGCGCCCTCCTATACATTACTAGGGAGCATTATAATGCTCTGACTGCCCTTTTGGAGGAGTGCTACCTATTCTGGACAACAGTTGGTTTGCTGAGAAGAATGAGGGAAAGATCCCTTCAATCTTTGAAGGCAGTTGGATTCGAATCCTTATTCAAGCCATGATCTTAGGGAATATCCCTAACTGAAGGAGGAAAATTCTCAACTTACCCTAAAGATATCTAAAGTGGTTGGGCCTTTCCAAGCCTATATAAGCAAGCTTTCTTATGGTGAAAAGGGAAATGATTAGAGGCATGAAACCTATGATCTCATAGGAAACACACAGTGAAGTGGAGGGGAATAATCAGTGAAGTTATTGTCATTTTGATCATG
>JASDQU010241403.1:40007-55122 GCA_032191745.1 Picea mariana
AGTGACTCAAAACTTTTAAACCATGTGAAAACCAGCCTTAAGAAGAAATTTGAGATGACAGACTTAGGCTTTTTGCACTATTTCCTTGGACTCCAAGTTTTTCAAACCAATGAGGGAATTTTTCTTTCCCAGTCTAAGTATTTTGTGACCTTCTTAGTCACTTTCACATGGATGATTGTAAACCAGCCCCTTCTCCCTTCCAGTTTGGAGTCAATCTTACTTCCAACTATACTTCTCCCGAAGTTGATGCCACCCTGTACTGTCAATTAGCTGGCAGCCTCTTATACTTGACTCATACTTGTCCTGATCTTTCCTTTGTTGTTGATCTTTCCTTTGTTGTTAGTCTTGTTCTTGGAAAGCAGCTAAAAGGATAATTCTCTATGTCTGTGGTACAGTTCAATTTGGGATACATTACAGTTCAGGGGGGACTCCTTTATTGGTTGGTTTCACTGAATCAGATTGGGTCGGTGACCCTAATGATCGGAAGTCTACTGCAGGTTATCTTTTTAGCCTTGCTTCAGGACCTGTCACTTGGGCCTGTAAGAAACAACAAGATATTGCACTTTCTTCAGCAAAAGCAGATAACCAAGCAACAATAAATGCAAGTCAGGAAGCCTTGCTGCTTCGACAGATAATTTCATAGTTTGGATTACAGCAACAGCATCCGACCAGCCTTTGGTGCGACAATCAGAGTGCCATCAAGATCGCCAAAGAACCAGTTCAACATTAGTGTAGAAAACACATCGAGCTACACATGAACTTCATCAGAAAGATCATTCATGATCAAGTTACTGAAGTGCTCTTTTGTCCCATAGAAGATCAAGATGTAGACATTTTCACAAAGTCTCTTACAGAAGAGAATTTTTCCAAACTTCGATCTATATTAGGAGTTCAGGAAGTTGTCATTAAGGGGGGATAGGCTCTAATGCATCCTTCCTTCTCCTATTTTGTCACTATTGTAAATCCTTCAATCCTATCCCAAGTTGTTCTTAAGGGGGGGTGTTAGGATATTTAGACACTTAGGAGTTAGTTAATATCTACTTGGTCTAATGTGTCATTAGGTAAAAGTGGGTTTCCTAGTGTCTTTCTTTAGTATGCATTAGTTTGAATTTGTAGTTAGGAAATCTGACGGTCATGATATGTTCCTGACATAGAGTGATCTAACGGTTCATACTCTCCTCGATCTTAATGACCATTGATTCGTTTCTTAACACCTGATTGGTCCATGATCTCTATTTAAAGAGCATGGAGGGTCATTTTCCGATGATCAATTGTGAGAAACTCTCTTGTAAAATATATCTGTAATCTTTTTCTTTGCATTAATAAATTGCTCCAAGTGGTCGCATTGGTTGGGGCCACGAATGTTTCCCCGTAGGGATTTTACCATGTGAAAACATCGGTGTGTTGATCTTTGATCTGGTTATGTGAGTGTTTACTGAAGGTGTTCTTCCTCTGTTGGAATACCTGTGTTATCGAACATTAAGCACATAAAAACAATCAGTGCATTTGATAATCTGAATGGCACCACTATGAATTTGTAATGATTGTAGCTTGTTCTGAAGAAATTTTTTCTAATGTCTTTGTCTCTAATCCTTACTTGATGGTATCCAGACCTGAGATAAATCTTTGAGAATATCTTTGCATCCTTTAATTGATCAAATAGATCATCGATCCTTGGCAAAGGATAATTGTTCTTGAAAGTCACTTTATTCAATTGTTTGAAATCGATGCACAGTCTCAATGTCATGTCTTTATTCTTCATGAATAGAACTGAGGCACCCCAAGGTGACACACTTGGGCATATATACCCCTTCCTCAATAGTTCCTCAATATACATATGCAGTTATTTAAGCTCTAGTGTGCTCATCCGGTAGGGAGTCTTTGATATTTGAGTTGCGCCAGGAATCAAATTTATAAACAAATCAATATCTCTCTTTGGGGGTAATTCCGGTATCTCCTTGAAAACATCCCCAAACTCTTCCATAACTGCGTGATCATCCATATTTGGGACCTTATCCTTAGTTTCTTACTCCATATGGGCTAGGAATATTTGAAAACCCTTCCTGTAACATTTGTTCAATTGCATTGTTGAGATCTCTCAGACAGTAACTGCCCTAAGAATTCCTTGAACTATTCTTAAGTTCCCTTTCTCATTTAGGCAAGAAAATTCCTTGTTATGACAATTCAATATAGCATGGTGTTGGTCCAACCAATCCATACCAATTAGATAGTCATATGAACCCAATGAAAGGATGTTCAAATATTCCTTGGTACTTAGCCCATTCATGTCCACTGGAAGGGATTTAACCAACACAAGAAATTTTCTCTTGGATCCTGTAGCTAGTTGTACCAGCCAAGATTTTCCATGTTTTCTTCTTGGAAATTTTAATCTCTCCAATACCTTAGGATAAATATAGATATGAATAGCTCCTAATTCTATTACAATAGTAAAGGCATGGTTATTGATCATACCTTCCACTTCAATCATGTGTGATTGAAACTCTCCTTGCTTGTTGTCCAGGGCTTCATAGATCCTTGGAACAATTATGCCCATGTCCTCCACTGTTTCTTCTTGTTGTACATTGTGGAAATCTCTCACCTTGTCACTTCGGTGAGGAAAATTTCTATATCTATGGTCTCCTTTACAACCCCAACATTGAATGGATTCCTTCCTTGGCCTTTTCCCACCTACTTCAACCATTTTGTGCTCTCTAAAAGATGGTTGTCCTAGAGGACTGTTTTTGTAAAATGGTGGTGTGTTCTCCTTTTTCCTTTGTTCCCTCTTAAAATTCTTATTGTATTCCCAAGATATTTGGAAAGTTGGATTTCCCTTATGTTGATCATACAAGCACTTGGATCTCCCTATGGTTTCCTCCAAAGTCTTGGGATCATCATACTGAATCTTGTCACTGATGAAGGATGGAAGCCCACTTAGATACCTCTGAATATTTACTATCTCATATTTTATGAAGGAGACATACTTCAAGAGTTCTAGAAATATTCTTTCATACTCATCAATGGTCATGCTTCCCAGTTTGAGTTCAAATAACTCTTTCATATTTTTTTCATAATACCTCTTGGTTAGGTATTTCTTCTCAAAATGCTTCTCGAATTCCTTCCATGTAACATTATTATTTCTAATGTGTTGCACTTCCATAAGCTAATCCCACAACATGGATGCCTTTCCTTTTAGCTGATAGATAGAAATTATTCCTTCTGTATGAGAAGAATAATTATGCAATTGGAAGTACTTCCTCATACTAAGCATCCATGTCTCAACATATTCATCCTTCTATTTGTCTCCATCAAAGGTAGGAGGTTTTATCTTGTTCATCTCTCCTTTTAGTTCATCACTCCAGACCTCTTATGCTTCCTGACAGGGGATGGACTTGAGTTATTATGTTCTCTCCTATTGGAATTCTTTTGGGAGTGATGCTGAGATCTGCTAGCATTCCTTTTTCTTCTTTTCTCATCAGAGGACCTGTGGCTTTCTGATTTGTTGGAGCCACTCTCCTTATCCAATTTATTTTCAATTATGTCTAGGCTCTGCATTAAATTCATATTGAATTATTCCTGCTACTCTTTGGCTTTCATAATCCTTTCATTATCATATTTGTGACTCTGGACATATTTCTGCAATTTTCTAATGGTCTCTACCATATTCATGTTATCATCCTTTCCTTCACCATGTCCATCGGAGTTCATTCCTCCCATACCCAAATGGACATCCATTCCTTGGATTTTATATTTCTGTATATAAGCCCCCTCTATATCATTCATACCTCAACACTTTGGTGATAACTTTGTTCCCTTATGATTGTTGTTAACTATGCAAAATGTGTAGCCAACAGAAGTTTGTCAAGTTAATTGTTTTTAATAATTCCATGAAAACACAACCATTCTTATTCATTAATACATGAAAATTGTTTTCTTCTTATTTCCTGAGAAATTGACTGTCCAAGTCCAATTTTTGGGTGAAAATTTGTCTTTTTTTGTTCGATACCTTTCCAATCCCTGCTTCCATACTAAATTATGAGTTTTGAGTCGGAAGTTATGGTACTTGGACAATTTGTCTTCTTGGTGGGAAAATTTATGTACATGGATTCTTCCATCTCATAGTCAAATTGGATCTTCACTCAGTGTTGGTTCCTCTCTTCGTATTTACAGGCCTCCTTTACCTCATTGGTTATAGTTCTATACAAATTAAAACCCCACGGGCTCTTTTTCTAAGCCCTTCTATGCTTTCAAAAACAATTTTTGGGCACTTATCCCCTTTTTCTTCAGCCCCTAAATCCATGTGACCATGGGATGTGACCCAGTGCTATCATACAGGTGCTTATTCAGAGCCTTGAGAGCTTTGGGGATCTGGAACTTTGAGCTTCAGAAGCTCTTGTTTCTTCATGCCTTACTTATCTCGAACGTTGAACTAGTGAATCCTTACACAGTACATCCTCAGAGCTTTGGGGCTCCATTGATTTGGAGCTTCTTAAAAATTCCATGTTGTTTTTCCTCGAATGGCCAGATTGATGAAATCACGAAGTGAGGTGGATCTACAGTCCACGGCTTCTCAGCAACCAATCACTGAGATTTATTACGGGACTCCAGGCTTAAGGGGTTCCATACTGTCCATACTCTTGAACCTTTCAGAGCACCTAGTCTCAGGACTGTTGCATCTAGCACCATGCATATTTTGAGATCAATGGTCTAGATGGAGTCCAACCTTAAGGACTCGAGAGTCTCCGACCTCGACTGCTTATGCCCTGGATCCTCTGAAATGCCAAGTCTCTAAACTATAGGATCTTGTGACACACATCCTTTGTAACCAACAGTCGAGATGGAATCTGACCTTCGGGAGTCCTCCCACTTTAGCAACCCTCGACCCGGTTCCTTTGAATTTCCAATTCTCTAGACTGGAGAATTTGGCACCACTCGTCCATTGGGGCCCATGGTTTTCATGCTTGAACTAATAAATACTCAAAACATCACATCAAACTTTATACTATTCAAATTGCGGCGACATGGGTCGATGGTTTTAGAGTAACCTATTGATCATTTTGCAATCGTCCCCACGCTGACATGTACCCCTTCTGGGAAACCATGGTTTGGATTACGAGACCACCCTGCAGAATTGTCTCTCATGCAACTTAGATCTCCACAATTTCTCTTGACCATCGATTTTGATATATCATCATCGAAGTTAATGCGGCCCCAATATAGCTAACCTCCTCACCAAGTTTAACTACCTTTTTCCACCACCAGGAGCTCCACCTGGCAGAACACACGAAGCAGATATGTGGACCAATCAGGCAGGTGACACATGTCACATTCTACCAACACCAACTTTCTTCGAAGGGTTCATAACCCACTAACACATGGCACACATCCTACGTGCCAAAGTCATCTCGGGTGACATCAGTAGGCCATGTCACTCTGACACTTCAGGCTTTAGGGGATTCTCCTTTGGCACATCACAAAACCCTTGGACCATTGAATTGGTGAATCCACAGCAGTACACCTTTGGAGTTTCAGGGCTCCGCTACTGCTAGAGTGGGAAAACCCCCCTATGGCTACACCAGGGTTTACAATGTAGACAGATCACAACCATATAAAAGTCTCCTACTTTTCTAACTACCCTGAACATATCCCACACTCATGCATGAAAGACAAAGTGAGAAGGATCAGGTAACTAGACCTTTTACTCTGTGTCTAGTGTCGATCCTCTAGATCTTGATAGCTCTGTTGACTGGAAACCTCCTCCCAAGGTTGTTCTGCATTCACAAATAGATAAACAGGAAACTACAAACATGAATTTCATATATAAATGATGGGTTAGATGTTAGAATAAAACATAAATCAAATGAAAACATTTGACACATCATATTTCGAGACAGGAAAAGTACTTCTTTTATTGATATCACAATATTTACTTACAACAAGGTCAGCGACTACTCAACAAACCTGGTCCGAGCTCCTCTTCACCAAGCTCCAAGTGCACCTTCACATATTTTTCTCCTCTCAACCCTCTTCTTGGGAGATGGAATGGGCTTATGATGGAGGAAAAAGGGAAAAATGGGGAATTTTGATGCAATTCTCTCAACAAGGTTGCAAATGCTTGGGGCAAGGAGGGGATGTGAAACGGGTAGAGTTTCACTGTTCTTATGCTTATCTTAGGAATGAGACCTGAACACCTCCTTTTATATGAAAAAAGGATGGTTATTCATTTGGGTGATGGGATATAGGCAGTGGATCAGTTGGAAAACTACCCAATAGCCTGTAATCTCAACAATTTCCTTGCAACTTTTGCAGGTATACGCGGGATGTAATGGCTAATATAGCATATGTACATGTGCTATAATGGTGTAGAAGGCGTGTGTATGTGGGCAGTAGTGGTGCAGGGCACGTACATCTTCAAAAAATGAGTTTTTAAGAAGAGCTACTCAGTGATGGCTTGGAAAAAATAGCAAGAGGGAGGTCCAAATGACAGGTATGCATGTATGGATAAATTTAGGGTTATAACAGATTCCCCCTTATGTGTGAGGTCATAAGAGCATCTGATGGCCAAAATACATTACAAAATCTTCACCAATGAACGAAGTGAGTGAGCCCGGGACCAGAGTTTGGGAGGTGCCATCTGCAAAAATAATAGTTGTCTCTCCAAGGTGGGCATACCCTTGCTTGGGATGAAATAAATCATGGTTTCCAATCAAATGCACTGCAAATCCATGTCATATAACTATATAAAGTGTATCCATGAGCAACACACAATGGATCTACATCTCAAAATCAAAGATATACATGTATAGTATCCATCTTCAAGAAGCAAATGACTCCTAGTGGTTGGAGATGTGGCCTTCAAAGCTTGAGAAACAACTTCAAGATCTTCAAAACTTGGGTAGGAGTGTAATGTGGGTGTACAAATTCACTACCTAGAGGTCTTCGACGGCTCGTCGGGAACATACAAGAGGATCTCAGTGATCAGGAAGAGAACTTCATCTATTTCAAGCAAGGAATTGATCGGACTTTCGGGATGGTCGGACATGAGCTCAAAAAATGCAAAAAGGCCAAATCAAGCTGGGTGAAACTTCCCTTGGACAAGAGAACGAAAGATGATTAGACTCAAGAAGCATGACATTGACATAAGTTCATGATGCAGGAGGCAACACAAACTCTCCATGTGTTTGGAAGAATAACCAAGCAAAGGAGGACACAGCTCTATGTAGCGAGAATAGCTTCCTAAGGTCATATTAAATCCCAAATCTTGAAGAACAAACGAAAGGATTTTCTTTGTCCAAGGGAGACTCATTGTGCTGCCAGAAAAGAATATATATTTCCCATCCTCTTTTTGGGTTATTTTTTATTTTTTTTGTCTATTTTAGTATTTTTAAAGAGCTTGAAAAAAAATAAAAGAATGCTACATTAAAAAGGAGGAACGAGTGTCGCAAGCATACTAGTTCCAAGTGCAAGGAACACACTGATGCTCAAAGAAAGGAGACGTGCAGGAAAAGGACACTCGGGGAAAATTCCTCCATGGGTCAAGGTGTCAGGATACAGAGGAAAAGTGCTATAAGTCTTGCGTATAAGGAATGCTTCAAAGGTTTAGTTGAGAGAAACATGGAGCCAACATTAGGCCAAAGACACAGAGAAGAAAATGCGATAAGCAAGACATGATGAAACCCCCTTCAATGTATTTTTCACGAGCCTAGAGAAGGTAAGATCGATGGTTTTTTCACATTTTGAGAGTCTGAAAAAATGTAAAAGAAGACTCCACTTCAGTACCTTTTTCGAAAATAGTCTAGTCGGTTCGAAAAAGAGATAAACTTGCACCGAAAAGACATATATTCAAAACCATTTTAACGAGTGTGACACAGACAAGATCACTCAGCAATTTTTTCAATTTTAAGGAGTCTAAAAAAATCCTAACTATGGACTCACAAGGGTTGTTCTTCTGGACCAATTTAACGAGTGTGAAGGAACAAGGTCACTCGGAAATCTTTTCAATTTTAAGGAGTCTGAAAAGATCTTAACTATGGACTTCGTATGGTATGTTTTTCTGGACCAATTTAACGAGTGTGAAGGAGCAAGGTCACTCAGTGATGTTTTCAATTTTAAGGAGTCTGAAAAGAGATTAACTATGGACTCCATAAGGGATGTTCTTCTGGACCAATTTAACGAGTGTGAAGGAACAAGGTCACTCGACGATATTTTCCATTTTAAGGAGTCTGAGAAGAGATCAACTATGGAATCCGTGGGAGTTCATTTTTTGTAAATTTAGTCCCTCAGGCTCGAAAAAGGGTTAAAATTATACCTAAGAATACTCTTCTATCAAACCAAAATTCCTAGAGTATACCTTTGTTCATAAAATTGACCATCCAGACCGAAAAAAGGGTAAACTAGCACCGGACAGATGTGCCTTCAAATTTTAGTTTGGCGAGCGTGAAGGAAAACAAGATCTTTTCGAAATATTTTCATGTTTAGAGAGTCTAAAAAGGGCTTAAAGAAGACTCCAAGAGGTTACTTTTCTCAGTTAATCCAGAAAAGATTGAAAAGCATAAATATAGTGTCGTCGAATGTTGCTTTCGGATTTCAAAGTGAGCTTGAAAGTCATCAAAGTATGCTCATTTTTTGGAGTGCCAAGTGTGAAACCAAGAGTGACGACACATAAAATGTATGAGGCTCAATATTGTAATCAGGACAGGACTAATAAGGACTCCCGACCCTAAAGTCATTTACGACGGCATGGAAACCAAAATGCAACAAGGATCTACCTAGGGAATCCATGTAAAGGTAGGCTCTACCACCTAATTATGACACTTCTAAAGAAACAATGATGGTTTTGTGTCTCATTTCGATGGGATCGATCCTATGGCGAAGAAGAAAAGACAATGAGATGCAGAAAGTGGAGGTGGAATCCTAACTTATATGCAAAAAGTTGGAAAAACGACTTGTACCAAAGGACCTTTAAAAGTGACCCATCGCCCAAAAAGTTTCCAAACCTAAAATCAAAGTGCATCATAACATGCAATAAGAAACTTAAGAACCACATTAAATGATTTTCAAGCCAGAAAAAATGACAGAAGGGTTCAAAAAGTGGCAAAAAAGGCCAAAAAATTCTATAAATAGAAGTTGATGGCTCATTTTCACCATTGCATATTAGGAATTAACCAAAAAGAAAAAAAGAACCATTTTCTACAAGAGTTGATTTTGGGAGCGTCAGAGGACGAAACGAACTTCCACTCAAACCAACTAAGTATAAACTCATCCCTCTTGCATTTCCATTCATTGTTTATGCATTTCTTTTAGTTTTTTGGGGGGTGCGCCCTCCTAAAAAAGGGTGGCCCTACGTGTACCCAGGTTGTCTAAGGACAACTTGCATATGCCCATGGGCAGAAAACAATCTGCCTGTCTACATACATGATTGTGTCCAAGACATCCCATGTACACCCTCAATAACATAGAAAAAATGAATATGAAATAGCTAACTCCCCCCTTGAACTTGTCATGTAACAGGATGTATGTCCACTGGAGAGAGAGGGAGCACGAGGATATTGATATCTTGGTCGATGAGGACCTTGTTGCTATTTTCACATTGAAACAATGTGGGTTATGGAAGTTCTACCAGTATCCACTCATGAGGGAACAACCCAGGCTGTTGAATGCCTTGGTGGATTATTGGCATCCTGACGCTGAGGCATTTATGCTTGAGGGGAAGTGGTTGACTCCGATGACTGAGGATATATACTTTCTGACTGGCCTCTCAAGGAGAGGGGAACCAGTCAACTTGCGTTCATTTCCCCCCTGGGCCCTACAACATCATCGAGCTGATCGGAATGCATTGTGAGGTTGGCACTGAGAAAGTAGGTTCTCAAGTACCAATCCACAAGATTACTAGCCTGTCATTGAAGGTGACAGTTTTACTTATTGGGTGGATTACTAGATCTGCGACTTTACATCAGGCCTCATGGCTGCACATGTATTGTGTAATGTAGTGCTTAAATGCACAAGTATACGACTAGAGCACAACCATGCTTGACTGCATGAAGAGGCAGTTGACAGAGTGTTGAGGGTGGATTAACAAAAACTTTAGGTTTGGTACCATTTTGTGCTCTTTCTTTTTCGAAGAGGCACCCAGCCTTATTCTGCGAGAGACAGTGTAGGGGCATGTAGCCTCCTTCCCAGAAGTGTGTAGATGGGTAGCATTTCGACCGCGACAAGGGGGAGAAAGGACCATATAGGCATTTGATGACGCGTTTTTCGACTGGTGGGCACGACAGATTCCAGTGATAGAGGACTACCCCTACACTGGAATAAACTTTTCCATGGATTGGGTCATGCTTGTACCTCATGGAGAGGAGCAAGGAGAGATAGGTACATTTTTTTTTAATTTATTTAATTTTTAATTTCCTTTTTATATATATCATTTTTTATGTGTATCAAAGTATCTAACAACTATGTATCTGTTATGTGAATATGTGGGACCAATGTGTCCTACAGACTTCTCGAGGACCAGGCAACATCCTCGACCAGAGGCAATACCAGCAACAACAACAGGAGGACCTCCAGCCGGAGAGGTTGAGAGAGTTTTGAGACAGGTGGAATGGAACCTCACCGCTCTCACTCATGCAGTTCCCATAGTCAAGATTGAGGATCTCCCACCATCGATGCAACCTCACATAGTTGGGGTGCCACAAACATGGGTCCAACTCTTCCTACATTTAGAAAACACCATTGTTCACTACAACAGGGCCAACAGGTCCCGTACTTATATACGATGGAATCTCATGTGTCAAGGGAACTCTTTTGTATATGTTTTAGGGCATAAGCCCTATGATGTATATCAAATATATATTTTTGAGGCGTTTGCGCACACCGATACACACACACACACACACACACACACACACACACACACACATATATAACGTATTATGGGTCACATTTTTACAAATGTATGTACATGTGTATGTGTGTTATAGGTGATTTTAGGGGCGAAATTTCACTGATGGGCGAAATTAAGAGGTTTGGAATTTTGGTTGGGCGAATTGTTTACATACAGAGGTTTTTTGGGTTTACCTATATATAGCCCCAAATTTGTTTTCAAAAATATATATATATATATATATATATAACCCTTAGCCCACATATATTTGTGAGGGAAGAGCATGGAAATCCATTTTCACCTCTTAAAATTTGAACTAGATCCTCCCATTCACGTCAATTTTCTAGTAATGACAATGATTCAGAGGTTTTTTGCCCCATTTTATGGTAATGGAAATGATTCAAAGGTTTTTCGCCCCCATTTTCTGGTAATGGAAACGATTCAGGTGCATGGGATCAAAACATTTCTCATGAAATCTCAGGGGTAGCAGATTTATGAGGATTATTCAAAAGGTCTTTGTTTTGTGCATTCCAGAGAAGACTTGGAGATCGATCTGCGAAGTTCAGGCTACCATCATTGCTAGTTTTGAGGCATTGGTTTAGGTCACATTTTGATTATGTCTCATGTGATATTTAGGGTTTCGTTACTGGTGAAAATCAGTTGCAGGGCTATACACACTAATTTTTCGCTTAAGGGTGGTTGAGCACGGTGGTCCTCTTAGAAGGATCCTTTGGTGCTCTTGGTGGTTTCTTCTTGATGATTTCATGCTCTTGGTTGATTTCTTTGGTTTCTTATGATACGTTCTCTATCACATCATGGTGCTCGAATGATATGATTGTTATTGCTACATTTCACATTGCATGAACTAGCACACTTGATGTCTATCATATAGATTTATGCTTGGGCTAGGAAGCTAAGATTGGTTTGCTGGAATGTAGAAATATGTCCTGGAAAATTAACGAGAATGAAAGCACCAGCAAGTCATTGAAAATAGAGCATCACATCACCAACATATGCAAATTTGGCTCAGAACATCCTCATTATTGGTGTGTCCCTTGTGCATTTCTTGATTGGATATTTTCAGACCTATATTAACAACATCATACCTCATATTTACCTCAGACTTGAAGCATGGTGACCCTGTTATCTATTTCCAGTATTGGGTGTTGTTGTCATAAGAATATTTCAGAAGACTCCCTTGGCTGTATAAATAAATGATTCATTCTAGAGTTGATCACGCAGGGGACAGGTCATATCTGCATTTCTGTGTATCTTGTGATCAAGTAAGGATGTTAGAGAATGGTATGCAATTTGGTATGGGCTTGTAGTAGCAACTATAAGAAAAATTTCATGTTAGCACTGAACCAATGCTAGGAAAAGTAGTTCAGGGATGCACTATAAGTATTTCCAGTCCGTTCTTTTTGAGAATGTCTAAAGATATGGCTGATAATATGACCTTTGTTCAACATTGTTTTTAGGCTGCCTATGGCAGTCTAAATTTCATTTTCCAGCCAAAAAAGAGGAGGACATTGCATAGAAAATGCAAGTTTCTTACCTAGATTTTGCAGCAGAAGGATTGAGGTAATTTGAAGGTTCTGTTCATTATTTTTGGGCAACATCCAACCTAGAAATGATCAGTAGATTATGACACAAATTCTTGAAATAGGAACATAAGAGAGTTAGAGAAATTCCTAACTAAATGCCTCTTCAGCGGAACCTTAATATCTAACACTATTGCAGCCTTACTCACATATACTATGGTTGATAGATGGGTTGGTATTACTGGTGAAATTTTCGATTGAAGCCATTAAGATGACCTATCCCAGTATGGTTTAAATTGTGGAAATGAAGGGTCGACTTGAGTAAATATAAATTTGATAAAGCCGACATAAGATTGACATATATTCAGGGCTGACCACCACCTACTTTTTCATTTTGAAAAAGGAAATGCATATTAAGGCATGTGCTAATGCGCCAGGGTGACAATTGTATAAGGTTTATGAAGGTTCGAGGTAGCAGATTTATGAGGATTATTCAAAAGGTCTTTGTTCTGTGCATTCTAGAGAAGACTTGGAGATCAATATGCTAAGTTCAAGCTACCATCATCGCCAGTTTTGAGGCATTGTTTTAGGTCATGTTTTGATTATGTCTCATGTGATCTTCAGGGTTTCGTTACTGGTGAAAATCAGTTGCAGGGCTATACACACTAATTTTGGGCTTCAGGGTGGTTGAGCACGGTGGTCCTCTTGGTGGTTTCTTCTTGATGATTTCATGCTCTTGGTTGATTTATTTGGTTTCTTATGATACGTTCTCTATCACATCATGGTGCTCATATGATATGATTGTTAGTGCTACATTTCACATTGCATGAGCTAGCACACTTGATGTCTATCATACAGATTTATGCTTGGCCTAAGAAGCTAAGATTAGTTTGCTGGAATGTAGAAATATGTCCTAGAAAATTAATGAGAATGAAAGCACCAACAGGTCACTGAAAACAGAGCATCACATCACCAACATATGCAAATTTGGCTCAGAACATCCTCATTATTGGTGTGTCCCTTGTGCTTTTCTTGATTGGATATTTTCAGGCCTATAGTAACAGCATCAGACCTCATATTTACCTCAGACTTGAAGCATGGTGGCCCTGTTATCTATTTCTAGTATTGGGCGTTGTTGTCATAAGGATATTTTAGAAGACTCCCTTGGTTGTATAAGTAAACGAGTCATTCCAGAGTTGATCACGTAGGGGACAGGTCAGATATGCATTTCTGTGTATCTTGTGATCAAGTAAGGATGTTAGAGAATGGTATGCAATTTGGTATGGGCTTGTAGCAGCAACTATAAGAAAACTTTCATGTTAGCACTGAACCAATGCTAGGATCAGCAGTTCAGGGATGCACTATAAGTATTTCCAGTTTGTTCTTGTTGAGAATGTCTAAAGATATGGCTGATAGTATGACCTTTGTTCCACATTGTTTTTGGGCTGCCTATGGCAGTCTAAATTTCATTTTCCAACCAGAAAAGAGGAGGACATTGCATAGAAAATGCAAGTTTCTTACCTAGATTTTGTAGCAGAAGGACTGAGGTAATTTGAAGGTTATGTTCATTATTTTTGGTTAGCATCCAACCTAGAAATGATCAGTAGATTATGCCACAAATGCTTGAAATAGGAACATAAGAGAGTTAGAGAAATTCCTAACTAAATGCCTCTTCAGTGGAACCTTAATATCTAACGATGTTGCAGCCTTACTCACATATACTATGGTTGATAGATGGGTTGGTATTACTGGTGAAATTTTCGATTGAAGCCATTAAGCTGACCTGTCCCAGTATGGTTTAAATTGTGGAAATGAAGGGCTGACCTGAGTAAATATAAATTTGATAGAGCCGACATAACATTGACATATATTCAGGGCTGACCACCACCTATTTTGTGATTTTGAAAAAGGAAATGCATATTAAGGCATGTGCTAATGCGCCAGGGTGATAATTGTACGGGGTTTATGAAGGTTCAAGGTAGCAGATTTATGAGGATTATTCAAAAGGTATTTGTTATGTGCATTCCAGAGAAGACTTGGAGATTGATCTGCTAAGTTCAGGCTGCCATCATCGCCAGTTTTGAGGCATTGGTTTAGGTCATGTTTTGATTATGTCTCATGTGATCTTCAAGGTTTCATTATAGCATGAAGATGTTATACCTAGTGAAAATCAGTTGTAGGGCTATATTACCTGGTCCAAAAATTTTAGGAAACTATCGAGAAACTTATGGTTGGGATACAGGACCTTTTTTGATTCACAGGATAGTTGGAAACACAATTCTTCACCATGCCATGGTGAAGCATGGTAGGCATAGATATTTATGGTGAAGAGCACCTTATGGAGAATGTCTTGGTGGTTGGAATCCAATTTTCCACTAATTCCTGCTGTCATAATAATTGACCAACTATCCACATTTCAAGAATGAACATGTTTTATGCTTATCACATTTTCTCTCGGAGCAGTCCCTGAACTCCTTAAAACTTGCAAAAGTTTTATAACAGTTAAGGCTACTTGTCTCCCTGAAAATAATTGTAACCCTTTGTAAAATTCCATAATTCAAACTTTATGAGGGTGACTAATCTTTATATCCTAGAAAATACTTCTCCCTAAATTTATCCTTATGTTGGTCTCAAACTACATGATAAGATCACCCACACGATAGAGAGTACAAAGCCTAGGAATTAGGACTTCAACCTA
>JASDQU010241403.1:55422-75530 GCA_032191745.1 Picea mariana
GGATCTCCCAGACTTGTCTCGATTAACTAATGATCCTATTTTTCATTCACTGGTTTGGACAGTCATTCCAACTAAACTTCCTTCTGATATTCCAAAATTTGATGGAAACCTCGGCGAAGATCCAAACAACCATGTAATGAATTTCCATTTGTGGTGTTCATCAAAATCCCTCATGGATGATTCTGTATGTTTGTGTCTTTTCCAGCGAACGCTTACCAGTTCGGAAACAAAGTGGTATATCAAACTACCATGTGCTTCTTTTCATGAGTTCAATTCCCTTGCCATTTCTTTCCTCACACACTTTCAACTGCTTATTTGCTACGAGACGGGTACTGAACTCTTGACCTCCCTTCATCAAACTAACTCCGTGCATATCTCTGACCATATTCATGAGTGGAGGTGACGATGAAGGATGATCAAGGAAGTCATTCCTGACATACTATTGGTGGAATGGTTTACTAAATCACTGTTACCCTCGATCGTTCACGATGTTGCTATGGGTGGTGTGGTCACAGAGGAACAAGCCATCGCTCGGGCTCAGTATTTATATTTGGTTTATTTCCAATCTAGTACTTTGTATGATTTTCTCCTGAATGTTGCTCGAGCTAATACCGATCCATCTAAACCATCATCCTCATCTCATGCAGATAGTGTTATCGGTTCTGTCAAAACTCAATCTTTTTCCCAATCGACCACACTCTCCTCTACCTCCCCCCAAACTCAGATCTCTGAGGTGAATGCAGTTCAATCTACCCCTTCACAACAATCCAGAGGTAAGAAAAAGACAAAGAATAAATAAAAAAATAACAATGAACAACCAAAAAATCAAACACCTACTACCGAAAAGAAACCACAACGGAAAATGAAATTCCCATGTATCATTTGTGGTGACAATCACTACACTCAAGACTGTCCACTTCGCAATGAAGTGGCCAAAATTTTCCATGGAAAGGAACTACCCGCTGTGCTTACTCAACCTTTTCCACAACAACAATCCATGGTTGCTCAAACCCCCTCTCCTGGGGGCAGTTCTAGCGATCCTCATGATGAGGCCTCATCAAGTGCACATATTTATATGTTTAATGGGATCAATTTGAACACTCGCTCTAAGACATACGACACACCAGGTAACCCTGACAAAGGAAAAGACATTAACGATACCGGTTTTTGTTGGATCCATCATCATCCTTCGTTAGTCTTCCATCAGTTAATCCTCTGTCTGGACCACTTCAGATTGAGAAACCCACATTCTACTCTATCTTATGCCCTCCTAAGAGCACTATCCGCAAAGCTACCTTTAATCCTAGTTCATGTGCCACCCAGAACTACAACATTGTTGAAGATTTGGCTCAAGCACCATGTGCTATGTCTGTGTTAGAAGTTCTACAACACTGCCCCAGTCAACGTAGAATGCTCTTGGCCTCTATTGGCGCTGTTGATCCTGAGTCGTCCAACCATATCATGTTTAACTTGGACAATTATGTGTCTTGACTCTCTCACCAACTTGATTTTTAGGTTGATGTTGTTGTTCATAACCAAAAAATACACCAAACTATTCTGGATGAGGGAGCCTCAACTTGTGTCATGTCTTTGGCATGTTGGAAAGGTTTAAAATCACTTGCACTCAAAAAATCCCCAACGATGTTACGCACCTTCGACGAGTGAGGTTTTCATCCCCATGGGATTTTACAGTCCCTGCCCATCCAATTGGGTGGAAAAAATGTTACTGTTGATGTCGAGGTGGTCGATGCTCCCCTCGATTACAACTTGTTACTTGGAAGAAGTTGGTTTTATGCTATGACTGTCATTGCCTTGTCGGTATTTTGATGTGTATAATTTACTCATTAGGGAAAAATTGTCACTGTTGATCAGTTGGATTTCTGCACGACCGATGCTCGCACTCCTGCTACCAACAATATTCCTTTCTTGGGAGATGACAAGATCACGTGTGAAAGCGTTGGTGTTGGCTTACTAAAAGATTCTTTCCTCATGGGTACCTTCCCTACAACACTTCCACCAACTACACATCATATTGCCACCATCAATATGATTTCGACCGTGGCTTATCAATCTTTGGAATCATCAAACCCTTGGATTGTACCTTGTCCGTTGGAATTCAATGCACTAGGTGACACTGTGCCACTTAGTCCAGTCGAAACATCATATGTTTCTACCCGATCCACTTCTCCCTCGTCGGATAACCAAAATCTATTGGCGCATGATGTTTCCTCAATGCAATCATGGTTGAGTTCCTTGTTGTCTGTGATCGACTGTATTTCCACAACTTTTTCCTTGGCTGAATCTATTCTAGAAATGCTTCGCATTGACAAGTTACCTTGGGATAAAAACCATCACCGATCCTCTTTTCTTCCCCCTTGTGAAGAAATTCAGGCATATATATAGTCTATATCCCCTCCTGATGTTGATTTTCCATTGTCTTCCATGATTTCAACTTCCGATGATTTGGATCCGGTAGTGGACATGGTGATTTTTTCGGTAGGATTATTGGAGCATGATCTTCTTACTCCTATCACAACCCTTAACATGTGTTCCTTCCCGAGTAATTATCTTCCATCCAGTGAAGATATCCTAGAGGCCATGACCGAGTTTTGTCCCTTGAAATGGTATCCTTCCAGAGCATTATTCTCTTGGAAGCCATGATCAAGAAGCAACTACGAGCATAGTTTCTCCTCTCTGTGGCAAGCTCGTTAAAAAATGAAACAGAGGCCTTGAGCATAATTCTTTTCCTGTGTCAAGATCATTAAAAAATGAAACAATCACCTCTCTTGAACCTTCTTTTCATCCACCCTTCTCCTTTTTCTCATCTAGTAGAGAAATCGGTGACAACCTCAAAGTTGGTGAATGAATTGAAGCTTGGAGGGCATGTCTCTAGCATTTGCTAATCATTCTGGAGTTAATCCACTAGCTTTTAAAGTCGCGGGCATACTGAGCTTAGTCTTTGTTCTTTCTCATGCTCGTAAATACATGAGAATGCATCCAGGTAAACTTTTATCTCTTTTTCGGACCTGTATGGATACACGAAAAAGGAACCCCTTGGAGTCTCCTTTAAGATCTTTTCAGACTCTCTAAACATGAAAAGATTGTTGAGCGATATTGCTTCCTTTCCCACTCATTAAAAGGTTTGAAAGGGCATCTTTTGAGTGATAATTTATCTCTTTTTTAGCCTCGCGAGACTAACATTACGAAAAAGGACAACATTGGAGTCATCTTTAAGTTCTTTTTAGACTCTCTAAACATGAAAAGATTACCAAACGACCTTCTTCTCTTCACACTCGTTAAAGTATTTGAAGAAAACATCTGTTGAGCGATAGTTTATCTCTTTTTCGATCTCATCATACTACTTTACGAAAAAGGAACTGAGAGAGTTCTCTTTTAAGTGTTTTTCTAGACTCTATAATCATGAAAAACCTTCGAGTTTACCTTCTCTGGACTCGTTAAACCATCATACATTGAAGGGCCCATATGGGATTGAACCCTTACTTCTTCCAGTTCGTTAAACAAAGGAAGAGGGACTTACCAAAGGTAAGTTATATCGAGCATGTGTTACCCTCCTCAAGATCGTTAAATTAAAAAGAGGTACTCATCTATCTGGATGGGGGAAAAATTGAAAGAAGCAAGCCAAGCAATTTTTGAGAACATTACCAGTAACTCTTAGAGTCACCCTTGAACATAGAACTTTGTCTTTGCGCACATCTTGATCCGTTGAACCTCTTCATTGAACCAATCCTCTGAGTTTTTCTTACTCCTTTGGGTCACCTGACGAAAGTCATAGTATCCACTGCATTATTGTGTTTTGGTCCATGTCATGTTTCTGCTATTGTGCCTCAGTGTTCAAGGGAAGTATCCACTTCGAGAGTCAGCCATCACAAATATCTTGTCTCAATACATGTGTCAGTCCATGTTCATTTGATCTACCAATTAAATCTGTGTGTCCATTTTTTGTCATTGATGGGGGATACATCAAGGCCCTCCTTCGATGAGTCTATTCCTGTCGACTTCAACACATTATCCAAGAACTAGACTTAGAAACCAGTTAGTACTTTGGGACCTGCATGCCTCAATGGTAGGCCTCCTCACGTTCAACAGTGGGTTTACATCATTGACCTCTGATTGGATGATTCCATAGATGTTTGACTTCAGCTCATCCATTCACATTCGTTGGAATGCACTAGAGTACCTTGGGAATCATTGACATCAATGGTGATTTCCCTCGCACTTGTTAACGGTTTACATCATTGACCGGTAATCAAGTGGTTTCTACCATGTTCGACATCAGTACATATATTCACATGGTTAGATTCATATTACATCGGAATCAGTAAGAAGACCCTGGGTTGAGTCATCACTCTTTTATGTACTTTGCCCAGGTTGCGAAGGGGTTTCTTTTGAACAATGACACATATACTGTTACACAGATCCACTTTGTATTGGTTGTGGCTATGTCTTGTCATATCGTAGATCCACTGTGTATTTTTTCTGGCTACGATCAGTTCAGGTCTAGGAGTATATATCCACACTATATCCTCAGTGGCTATACCTTTTATCAATACAATTATGGATCCGCAGTGTATTTTATGGCGGCCATACCTTGCAAGTATTTATCACCCAAGCACAGGTATGCCTGCCTTGGGTTTGAAACATGTCATAATATTTGTTGGATGTTTGTGTGTAGCTTCTATCAGGTTCTCTGCATCTATACCCTTGCTTGAAATTCTGTAAAGCATTTCAGTTATCAGTTCTCATCTTCTAACTTCATACTTTGGGGGGCAATCTGTTACACATCAAAATTACTCACTTTGATAGTGYCGCAAGTGTCGTCATTACAAGTGTCGCATTTTGGTTTCAAGTGTCGCAAATGTCAGAAAAAGAATACTTCCATAATTCCTATTTCATGCTTATAACGACATTGGAAGGACACTTGAAACACCTCAAACATTTGATTTGGAATAAGAGGAATGGGTTAACAGGGTTATGAACCTCTTTCCATTTGAAAGAACCACTAAAAATTGAGTTTCAGAGGAGAACGCTCCCCTATACCACTGTTAGGAGTGTTGGCGCTCCTCTATACACTCTTAGGGAGCATTATAATGCTCTATCTACCCTTTTTGAGGAGCGTTGCTATTGTTAGGAGTGTTGGCTCTCCCCTATGCATTGTTAGGGAGCATTATAGTGCTCTGATGCCCCTTTTGGGGGAGCRCTACCTATTCTAGGAAAAAATTAGTTTGATGAGAAGAATGAGGAAAAGTTCTCTTCAATCTTTGAAGGAAGTTGGATTCAAATCCTTGGTCAAGCCATGATATTAGGGAAGATCCCTAACTAAAGGAGAAAAATCCTCAAATTACCCCAAAGATATCTCAAGTGGTTGGGCCTCTCTAAACCTATGTAAGCAGGCCTGAAATGGGGGAAGGATTGAAGGAATGAAACCTATGATCTCATAGGAAACACACAGTGAAGTGGAGGAGAATAATYAGTGAAGTTATTGTCATTCTGATTGTGGGTCTTTTGAGCAAGGGTTAGACAAGGAGGACTTGAAGAAGCTACTGCACTCGCATCTACGGTTGTAAGTTTCCTTCATTGTTGTTCTCATAAATATAATATGCTTGGCCTGTTTCTTTCTAGTTTGTGCTTAATCTCACATGAACTTGTCTCTAATAGATAGGTCTATTTCGAGATAGTATCAGTAGATTAGGAATTGGTTGTACTTTTGTTTGTCTATAGGGCTTATCAAGGAGCGAAAGATTGGAGCTCAACTCGGATCGTGCAGGGAAAAACATTGGTAAAAGGTACTTCTTTTCTCGTTCCTCCTCACACATTAGTTTATCTAGATCTGAAAGGAAGTCAGTGACCATGATAAGCATCTTCTATCTTAAGAGTTAAGAGTCTAGCTCTCAAGAGGAGATCTACCTGTCTGCAGGGAGATTTTCCTTCAACAACTTACCATACCATCACAAATATGAGTCGTATTCCTCCAATTAAGTTACATAGGGTGAAAGATGATTATCTGTTACAGTTTGTGGCTAGCCAATGGACTACAGGTGTCCACCTTTCCACCCTACCCCTGTGTCAATCCATGTTACCACTATGGAACCTCTCTCTCTCTCTCTCTCTCTCTCTCTCTCTCTCACTCTCTCTCTCTTTGTTTCTCAACCATTTGTGAAGGACAATGCCCTTCACACCACTCTTGCTAGATATCTTCCCCACACCCTCTTAGCTCAGGTATTAATAAGGTTTTTTAGATACCTTCCCAATATCAAACTCACAACCCTCTCATCTCAGATCAGGATTTTGGACTCTCCACCCAAATTTTATATCTCAAGCTCTTTTTCCTTTACTATGTTTTTAAGCAGTTGCTTCCCTACCTTTGGGATCTGAACTCTCTCCATATCAGGTTCTCTCCTCTTCCCTTCAATCCCTACTACCTCATCTTCCTCCTCGTGCATCTCCTGCATGAAATCTATGGAGGGAAGGTTCCCCACATGTCCTTCTTCCTTTTTTCAGAAGGAAAATATGTGGATTCAATATGGATGCAATAATTGGTACCTTATGCTAATGGTTTATGTTGTCTTAGCCAGACCTCCCATGCCCTCATTCATTTGGGTGGGTGATTTTTCAACTACCATCCCTCTTCTCATTAACTACTTTGTCTTGAAATCAAGGAAATAACTTATTGTTTACAAATTAAGTGTTTCAACAGGGAAGCTTGGGTCCTCTTGGCATGATAACCCTCTCTCTATATTCCCTCACTCTTTCTTGTAGTGGTATGTGTTGATGTTTTATGATTCTCAGATATGATACTTATTTAATTATGATTAATAACAAGATTCACTTTGATACAACAATTATCATAGAATAAATATACACTGAAAACATCAACTATAACGATGCAGCGGAAGTAACAAGATCTAGAAATATTAACCATGCACAGTAGACACAAGAGCACAACATAAGAACACAAGAGTTTATCCTAGGAAACCCAACCTTGGGAGAAATCCCAACAACATTTTTATAGAAGAATTCGGTCGAAGATATTACTAGTACATCACCATCAATAGCCAAAATACCATATAGAGAATATCCTCCCCAAGGCTAGCATCACCAAGACCTAATGCCCCAATAAGATCAAAAAGAGAAACCAAGAATATCCTTCCCAAGTGTGGCACACTCATCAAGATACTAGAAACCTAGAAATAGAAAAATTACTAAAACTACAGTTGCAACTGCCTTGTGCAAACCGTAGAAGGAGTTGTCTCACTGTCCAAATGAAATAATATAGCCATGTATTTATACTAATTTGGGCACTTGTCTAGATCTGACTTCTTATTCTGGGTCTTCAAATTAATTTTTTATTTTTTTTCTTTTACTGGTGGGGTTGAATTATCTTTTCGGGTCTTCAATTTCTTTATGGGGATTTTTGATGCAGGAGCATCTCTCCAAGCCAGCCATGCGCCAGCTAGCCAGCCAACTTAGTGCACGCATTCAATGAGGAAAGATGTAGCCCTTTCACGTTTTGAATTTGAATTTGAATGTGAATGCATTTAATATTGTAAGTCTTTTAGAGCCATAGAGCCATTCCTATATGCAGGTTGTAGTTAATAGAGGATCTTTAATGGTTGTAAGGTTGCAATCTAGTTCCGATTCGGATTAGACATCCATTTATTGGTAATTCAATGTAATTAAATGAGAGTTGGTGAGGATGGAGGGAAGAGCTCGAAGACCCCCCTCATGCAAAAGATCTTGGATCTTATTTTGTGCAGAAGATAGAATACAGAAGGGAGCAGAGAAAAGGAGTCGAGACTCTGTCAAATTCTGAGCTCAGGAACACCTTGTAAAGGAGGCATTTGATATTAATACAAACTAGAGCAGTTTTTCCTGCATATTGTTTGTGTTGTGTGAATATCTATGTGTGTTCTATTTATGCTGTGAATGTATGTTGTAGATGTGCGTTTACAGGGACAGATAGGTTTTGCTATCTATAGAGTTATTTCATTTCAGGTTGGAGTTATTTGAGGCTTCATGCCAAGAGGGCGTGACAGAACACTGCGGGTTTTGATAGTCAGTGCTTAGAGAGCACTTCCAATTCTGTGGAATTTGGAAAAGGACGTGCTAGGAGGGCACACCAACTGAAATCATTGACTTAGAGGAAGACCTCAAGGTTGTTGAACACCTTGGAGGCAAGACTGTGTAGAGGAAGACATAGTGGATGACATAATCGCTACGGGATTCTGCAAGAACTCTGCCAGGTGGGCATTGAGTAGATGCAGGGGTTGCATTGAGGAGGAACTCCATTGTGAGTTCAAGAAGAAAATAGAGTCACTAAGGGAACTCCAGGGAAACTTTTCCAGGAGGGCATTGAGTCAATGTGCATATAGAGAACAGAAGGAAAGAACTCTTTTGAGTTATGGAGTAGAAGAAGAGTCCAAGGAAGGATCTTCACAGGGTTGCTGAACACCCTACAGACTTAGCAAGAAGTTGCTTGAGCAAGAGAGTGCCAGGAGGGCATCATATTCTTCATCTGAGGGAGAAGGAAAAAGGGTGAAGTCCCTTAGAGGTATGAGAAGTAGACAATATCAGGACAGATAGCACCTTCATGCATGTAGAGACTCTGCAAGGAGTGTAGGAGTCAGGAATCTATTCATGATTTCAGAGCAAGCAAAGTCCGGGAGGGACAGAGACCTACAAGAAGCACAGAGGTTGAAGAATCCTTTGAGGATTCAAAAAGAATAAAGCTCAGGAGGGAGAGTGCTTTTATGCACAGGCCATAGCCGAGAGGTTGCATAGGCCGAAAGGAGACCCTTTGGAGGGTTTGAGTCCAAGGAAGCTCAGGAGGGAAAGAATCTTCAAGAATGCAGACAGAAGTTGTGAGTACAGGCTTCATAATAGGGACAAAGGCTGAGGCCTTTGATAAGTTGAATTATTCCAAGGTATAGGAAGAAATAGAGTGATCGCAAGGAGAGAGTACAACTACCATCAGATTAGGTCGAAGAGGAGATCTGGACCATTGTAGGTTTACATCCAGGTAGCAGTAGAAGGAGAGCACTCATGAGAAGAAGATCTAAGCCATCAGATCTTGCACAGATCGTTGACCATCATCAGATCTGGGAGAAGGTGTGCATGAGTTAATCTCACACATGAGCTAAGCAGAGGCTCGTCAAAGTCCTGAAACAACAGAAGCATTCAGGATTTCAGAGATCCGGGATTCCACATTTTGGGAATTCCAATGACAAGAGATTGGGGCACTTCATAGTGAAAGTCCTGAAATAGCGAAAGCATTGTGACCATCGAACAGGAGGACACGTAGCAAGTGTCAAAGTCTCAAGAAAATTCCCAAAAGGATGCAATTTGTCGATCCAATTGGATCGTAGCCGTTGGTTCAAGAGGGACACAGACCAAATTTTAGGCATTTCGTCACTCCGGGTACCGGGCATGCAAAGGGTAAGAGTTCAGAACTCTTGACTCTCAGGAATCCCAAAGGGCTCAGAGCCGTGGATCTCCTGCAGGAGTGGATTTTTGGCATTTCGAGATTTAGTACTTCAGCATTTTGGATACTGGGAGGTCAAAGGGTCAAGGAATTGGTCCAGCGAGAATGGTGAAGTCTCGAAATGCGAAACTTCAAAAAACGTTCAAAGGAATAGCCGTAGACCAGCCCTTTCGGCACATCGATATTTCAGATACCAGGAACTCAAAGGAGCAGAGGTCTTGCAACGGGGGTCGTGAAATCCTGAAACGAGATAACCCAAAAATGCTGAAGGAATAGCGACAAGCCACGAAATAGAGTTACAGGTTTTTCGGCATACAGGAGATCGGGATTTCGAAAATCTTGAGGACAAGGAATCTAGGCCTTCGAGAATGAAAACCCTGAAGTTGAAAAATATGACACAAAGGAGAGTGAGGCTGCGGTCACACCAGGTATTAGGATTTTAAAAATCGACATTTCAGGGATCCTATAGCCAGGAACTGGGATACTTGACATCGGAGGTCCCGAAATCGTGAAACGCGAAGAACCGAGGAAAAAAAATACTTGGAGGAGAAAGCCAGGGATCAACATTTTAGAATACCAAGATTTGGCATTTCAGGAATCCCGAAGACTAAGTGTCAGGGCTCACGGAGTCGAAAGTTTGAAAGAATACTGCGGTCATATGAAGAGTGGTCACATGGACCAAAGATATGGCCCAGGGGGTTAATCACCGTTGAGGGCTATTTCAGAAAATCGACATTTTGGAGACCGGGAGATTGAGGAGTCAAGGACTCTCGACATCAGGACTCAAGGAGTCCTGGGAACCAGAATTCTGTTTTTAGGGAAAATTTCCATGGACGTATACATAGGCCGTGGGGAGAGTTGAAGGACCTGTGGATCGAGAAATTTTGATGGTTTGATAGGGACTCGAAGGAGTCGCTTTGGCTCAGAGGGGTTTCTGAATGATCCTTATACCTGGAGGTCATGCAAAACCTACTGAGGTAGGGGGGAGTCTGTGCCAAGTGTGGTATCAGATCTTGACTCTGTTTGTATATTTCAGGCAGAGAGAGTAGGAAGGAAAAACTCTGGTACACATTAGTTTGGTATCAAAGGTAGCTTGCAGAGACATGCAAAGGAAGGCAGAGTACTGGAACCCTGTGGTGATTGTTTGCAAGTACGCAGCAGTCAGGAAGACAGTCGGAGGGTTGTATGAGAAAGCTGGAAGCGCTCAAAGTTGCAGAGTAACAACAACAAGATGGCTACAGACAGGAACAAGAAGATGGCTACTAAAGGCCATGGACATGGTGGAAAGAAGATCCATCAGTAGTAGGAGAACACTGTGAGAGATAAAGAGATCACTGAGATCAGAGCGAGGATGGATGAGCTAGCATTGCGAATGCATCGGGATGCAAGATCAAGATGGGTATACGAATGGCCCATGAAGATGAAGGTAAAGTGGTTGATTCAGGAATTGGTGGCCAAAAGACAATAGAGGTTGTTAAAGGGATGGTTGAGGCACACTAAAAACCTCAACGAACCACAAGAGGAGATGGTTCAGGTATGTGAACTAGAGGCTGGGAGAAATCTCAGTGATGAGGATGAACTGAGATCACTGGATGATCTCAAGGACTGCCAAGATGGCAGAACAAAAATTTCCAATTGCTAGGTGGGCAATGAGATGAGATTGCTATGGGATCTCATAGACTGCCAAGAGGGCAACATAAAATTCCCACTTTTCCAGGTGGGCACATGAACATAAGTGAGACTGTCTGAAAGTCTCATGAACACAGAGCTAAGTTTGGATCAACCAGAGGAGTTGATGGAGAAGGAGGATCAGAGGAATCTTTTGATCATTGGAGGAATTGAAATATTCCTGCCACTTAGATCAATTGGGGCTAAAACCTGTGTTGCAAATGAAGCAATAGCAGAAGGACAGTCAACAGAGACTGTCATGGAAGAATAAGTGGAGTAGCCACTGATGGTTGCCCAAGAAAAAGAAGGAAATGAGCATTCCAAGGAATGGCTCAAATTTTTCAGCCAGGTAGCTAAAATAGAGACGACTACAACATTGGAGCTTGCAACAGCAGAAGAAGAAAAAATAGACAACATGAGCTTTGCTGATCTGTGGGAGAAAATTGAAACCCTAGAGAGAAGGGTAGAGGTGTAGAGCATGCACATCCAACAGATGAGGTTGGAAACTAATGGAGGATATTTCTAGGTTGAGGAGAAACTGGAAGAAGCTAGAGACATACCAGCAAGAGAGATGGCAGTAGCAGCACCATCAGATGAAGGGGCTGAACGACATGTCAGTCAAGAGAATACTACAACAGAGTGGACACTTAGTGCCACACAGGGAGAAATGACAATTAAGATGTCAAAGGGAGAAGCTGAGCAGAAACTCAGTGATATAACTGCAAAGCTGAACTTTGCAGCAGAGTGGACACTTAGTGCCACAGAGGATGAAGAAGATAGCATGGGAGATAATGGTGATCTGCCCATCTACAGAAAGAAATTGCAGTAGGGGAGACTGCATGAACAGAGCCAACCAAGACAACAGCTGGATGAAGTGATTGAATATATTAGGAAGCTAATGTTGAAGTTATCACAAGAGACTGCCAATGATGAGAAGTTGAGAAGAAGGGAGATAGCAGTAGTAGCAAGGCAACAACAGTAGTAGCAGTAGAGAGATGGAGCAAGGAGATAGTACCAAAGAGTTGTTTGAGATCCAGGAGGATTTCAACAACTAGGGTGGAGAGCTCATGAGTAGGAGCTCATGAATTTTGTAGTAGAGGAGTATGATGCAGGAGCATCTCTCCAAGCCAGCCATGCGCCAGCCAGCCAACCAACTCAGCACACGCATTCCATAAGGAAAGGCGTAGCCCTTTCACGTTTTGAATTTGAATGTGAAGGCATTTAATATTGTAAGGTTGTTAGAGCCATAGAGCCATGCCTATATGCAGGCTATAGTTAATAGAGGATCTTTAATGGTTGTAAGGATGCAATCTAGCTCCGATTCAGACTAGACAACCATTTATTGGTAATTCAATGTAATTAAATGAGATTTGGTGAGGATGGAGGGAAGAGCTTGAAGAGCCCTCTCATGTAAAAGATCTTGGATCTTATTTTGTGTAGAATTTAGAATAGAGAAGAGAGCAGAGAGAAGGATCTAAGACTCTGTCAAAGTCTGAGCTCAGGAACACCTTGTAAAGGAGGCATTTGATATTAATACAAACCAGAGCAGTTTTTCCTGCATATTGTCTGTGTTGTGTGAATGTCTATGTGTGTTCTATTTATACTATGAATGTATGTTGTAGATGTGCATTTATGGGGACAGATAGGTTCTTCTATATATAGAGTTATTTGATTTTAGGTTGGAGTTCTTTGAGGCTTCATGCCAAGAGGGCATGACAGAACACTGTGGGTTTTGATAGTCAGTGCTTAGAGAGCACCTCCAATTCTGCGGAATTTGGACAAGGATGTGCTAGGAGGGCACACCAACTGAAATCATTGACTTAGAGGAAGACCTCAAGGTTGTTGAACACCTTGGAGGCAAGACTGTGTAGAGGAAGACATAGTGGAAGACATAATCGCTGCGGATTCTACAAGAACTCTGCCAGGTGAGCATTGAGTAGATGCACAGGTTGCATTGAGGAGGAACTCCATTGTGAGTTCAAGAAGAAAATAGAGTCACTGAGGGAACTCTGGGGAAACTCTGCCAGGAGGTCATTGATTTAGTGTGCAGATAGAGCACAGAAGCAAAGAACTCTTTTGAGTTATGGAGTAGAAGAAGAGTCCAAGGAAGGATCTTCACAGGGTTGTTGAACACCCTATAGACTCAACAAGAAGTTTCTTGAGCAAGAGAGTGCCAGGAGGGCATCATATTCTTCATCTGAGGGAGAAGGAAAAAGGGTGAAGTCCCTTAGAGGTCTGAGCAGTAGACAAGCTCTGGAAAAATAGCACCTTCATGCGTGTAGAGACTCTACAAGGAGTGTAGGAGTCGGGAATCTGTTCACGGGTTCAGAGCAAGCAAAGTCTGGGAGGTATAGAGACCTACAAGAAGCACAGAGGTTGAAGAATCCTTTGAGGATTGAAAGAGAATAAAGATCAAGAGGGAGAGTTTTTTTATGCACAGGCCATAGTTGAGAGGTTGCAGAGGCCGAAAGGAGACCCTTTGGAGGGTTTGAGTCCAAGGAAGCTCAGGAGGTAAAGCGTCTTCAAGAACACAGATAGAAGCTATGAGTACAGGCTTCATAATAGGGACAAAGGCCAAGGCCTTTGATAATTTGAATTCTTCCAAGGTATAGGAAGAAATAGAGTGCTCACAAGGAGAGAGTATAGCTACTGTCAGATTAGGTCGAAGAGGAGATCTAGACCATTGCAGGTTTATGTCCAGGTAGCGGAAGAAGGAGAGCACTCAGGAGAAGAAGATCTAAGCCATCAGATCTTGCACAGATCATTGACCATCGTCAGATCTGGGAGAAGGTGTGCATGAGTTAAGCTCACACATGAGCTAAGCAGAGGCTCATCAAAGTCCCGAAATGGCAGAAGCATTTAGGATTTTAGAGATTTAGGATTCGACATTTCAGGAATTTCGATGACAAGAGATCGGGGTACTTCACAGTGAAAGTCCCAAAATAGAGAAAGCATCATGACCATTGAATAGGAGGACATGTAGCAAGAGGTCAAGGTCTTGAGAAATTTCCTGAAAGGATGCGAGCCATCGATCTAGTTGGATCATAGTCATTGATTCAAGAGGGACAGAAACTGAATTTTCAGCATTTCGACACTCCGGGTACTAGGCATGCAAAGGATAAGAGTTTGGAACTCTTGACTCTTGGGAATCCTGAAGGGATCAGAGCCATGGATCTCCTGCAGGAGTGGAGTTTCGACATTTTGGGATTCGATACTTCAACATTTTAGATACCGGGAGGTCGAAGGGTCAAGGAATTGGTCCAATGAGAATCGCGAAGTCCCGAAACACAAAACTCCAAAAAGCATTCAGATGAATAGCCATAGACCAACCATTTCGACACATTGGTATCTCGAATACTGGGAAATCGAAGGAGAAAAGGTCTTGCAACAGGGGTCGTGAAATATCAAAATGAGATAACCTGAAAACGATGAAGGAATAGTGACGGGCCATGAAATAGAGTTACAGGTTTTTTGGCATACCGGAGATCGGGATTTCGGAAATCCCGAGGACAAGGAATCTGGGCCTTCGGGAATGAAAACCCTGAAGTTGCAAAATATGACATAAAAGAGAGTGAGGCTGTGGTCACACCGGGTATCAGGATTTTAGAAATCGGCATTTCAAGGATCCTATAGCCAGGAAGTTGGATACTTGACATTGGAGGTCCCGAAATCATGAAACGCGAAGAACCGGGGAAAAGAAATCCTTGGAGGAGAAAGTTGGGGATCGACATTTCGGAATACCGGGATTCGACATTTTGGGAATCCCGAAGACTAAGAGTCAGGGCTCACAGAGTAGAAAGTTACGAAGAAGACTGTGGTCATATGAAGAGTGGTCACATGGACCAAATATATGGCCCAGGGGGCTAATCGTCGTTGAGTGCTATTTCGGAAAATCAACATTTGAGAAATCAGGAGATCGAGGAGTCAAGGACTCTCGACATCAGGACTTAAGGAGTCCCGGGAACCGGAATTCTGTTTTCGGGGAAAAGGTCCACAAACCTATACAGAGGCCATGGGGAGAGTTGAAGGACCCGTCGATTGAGAAATTTTGAGGGTCCAATAGGGACTTGAAGGAGCCGCTTCATCTCAGAGGGGTTTCTAAACGATCCTTAGACTGTGAGGTCATGCAGAACCTACTAAGACAGGGGGGCATTTGTGCCACTTTTGTAATGGTGTAGATGGGTCTTCTTGTACTTTCTTGTGGAGAATGACTTTCCTGAAGTTGTAAATATTCAACACTCCCTCTCAATGAGGGAAGCATTCTCCATACTTGGATTTGTTCTATCATAGAAAGGTTGTCTTCATAATCCATGTTGATGATCAATATCCATATAATTGTTTCTAGCACCTTGGGTCTCAATGAAGACCACACCTGGACCATTTATTTTTGTAAGTACACCCTTTTGAGTGAATGTCACTGTAGGTAAACCCGAGTGAGTGAATCTTCCATTCTCTATTGGTTAACCCACCAATACTAGGAGAGTGACATCTGATGCTATTTGACACGTGGAATCACGTCAAGCACCTCAAGTCCACAAGTAAACACTTGTATGTAAGGATGACTCTTGGACCACAGGTACACCCCTATGAATATCTGCCCCATGCTACAAATCATCAACATTCCCTCTCAGTGGGGAATACTTTATGCATCATGCATCATACTTGGGCACTCATGATAGTAAATCTCTGTGAATCAACTCATCATTCTCCCAAGGTCACAAATACCTATCTGGGTCACACAAACTTATCCAATATCACACAAACCTATATGAGGTCACACAGACCTGACTAGGTCACACAAAACTATCTGGGTCACATAGACCTATATGGATCACACATACCCATCCTAGGAGAATGGATACGGGGTCACACAGACCGATCTGATGCTACTAGAATGTCAACAATCTACTCGTTTGTGTGCTAGAATATGACTGCTCCATTTGCACCATGTCTTGGATGAAGTCCTACAAGAAGCCTCTAAAACTACACCATTTCATAACTCACGTCACTGGATACAATATACTCTGCCTCTGTTGTATTAATTTCTATAGAAGTATGCTTCCTTCTAAGCCAAGAAGCATGTCTAATCTAGTGTAATACCCGTTGGTGCTCTTTCTGTCTACCACACTTCCTTCCTAGTTAGAATCTATATATCTTGGAAGCTTCACCCCATCATGTGAGACATATCATGTCCAACTGTACCACACATGTACATGCTTTGTTGCAACCCAATGGTAGTGTATCATCTCTACAATAAAATGGCTTAAGGTGAAAAGAAAGTGTTTAGACTGGTGTTAACCAGGTACATCAAGGATCCAATCAATTTTCTGTACATTATGGGATCCACCAAATCTGAATATGAAGTAGAATCACTCAAATTATTTATATTTTTCATTATAGGTGTAGTCATGGACTTGCAATCCATCATATCTAATTTCATTAGTATCCCTTGAATGAGAAAGATCTCATTTGATCTCGTCACACCTCTAATCCCAAGATTACATTCGGATAGGATCCTCCATACCAAACTATGAGGCCAACTCCCTCTATCACTAGAGTAATTCATGTTGTCCAATCTGCCTCACTAGTTTCTCCCTCTATGACTCTAGAAATATATCCATACCGAGTCCTCCTAACTAGTTTCCTCCTCTGTCACTGTAGCAATATATACTAAAACAAGTGTATCCTCCTAGGAGATCTCACATCTCCTTGAATCCTCCTCAAATCATGACACATGTATGTGAGTCCTTGAAGATGTCTCTCTCTCACTTGTATATGAGGGGGAACTCCCTATAAATTATTGGATCTCCCTTTGATCCAAATTTTTTTCTATGATATTAGGCTCACTCTAAGTCTGCATCATTCTTGCTTAAGACAAAGCTCATCAAGTATATATCGATCTGGAGTACCATGCTCCCTCTGAAACATGACTCCCTTTGAGTCTGTACAATCTATGGAGCCCTATTCTCCCTCTACATCTCATGATCTCCTATGAAATATGATATCCAATGAAGTATCTATTGAGCACTCAACAAATGCACTCAACACACCCTAAAAAAGTCTATGACCATTTCCTTTTTGGGTACCACTCGATCCTTTGCACTGTCTATTTTCACTTCAGTATGAAACTGATGCCTTCGCTTATCTTTTTGTTTCATGTTTGAATTGTTCAAAGTTTTCTTGAAAATACAACAAAGAATCATCTTAACTCTAAAAGGGACTTAACAACTACTTAAGGAATCGACAATCTGAAGTTTTTCCCAACTCGCTTAGGAAGATTCAACATCGGTAAGAGTTAAAGGTCACAAAAAAATGCTTGAGAAGTTCAAATAGCCAAGCGTTGATTTTCATCGGCATCGGTGGATGGAAGTCTTTATTTTCTATGAATGATGTCTGGTGAGAATATCACTGAAGACCTATCCATTTCAGCTTCGGCAGGAAAACGAAAAGTGTGTGTCAAATGGTATCGCCGACTGTTGACCCCCAATACGATTTTGGCATTGGAGAGTTACAACGTGATATTCCGCAAAGAAGTTATACATTAATTTTATGTTTTTTATCGACACCATCCAACCACCGATAGCCATGGTACCTAGTCCTTGTTGTTCCTTCGATGTGTGTGAAGTCCCCAAGCCTAATCCTGACCCACCACCTGGAGGCTTAATTTTATGTTTAAATATTTTAATGGCCCCGGGTTAATAACGCCACTTTAACATCAATCGATATTGGAAGCTTTAAAGGGGAAAAATATCGATAAATTTACAATGCAACAATAATGATTACAAAATCCCATAATTTGTGTGAAATCTTAGATAAGAGAACATGGTTAATATGCATCCAAAAGGGAACGTGATACATTCAAAACACTTCTGAATTTTCATATTAAAATCTCTCGCCAAGCCCATATTACATACAAGTAAGCAATGCCGACACCACGACCAACCGGCCCAATTATAGTGAAAACACAAACATCTTTACAACAAAAGAGCACAAGGAAAATTGTCAAGCGATACTTTGGAGAATGCAAAGCAAGGGGTCGCCCATTATGCATCTCTTGCACACAGGCCTTCTCCTGGATTGTTACTCACACAGTGCACTATGTCCTTTTCTCCTCCCCTGGTCATCCGCTACAACTCGCACAACAGCACAATTGTATCTTGTGCTTCTCAAATCCATCTCTGCAGCCAAACTGTGCTTCTTGTGTGACTCTGCAACGATGATACTGCCTGGTCTTTTGCCGCCAGCTACCACCATAACTCTCTATTTTCTTGGTAGATTTCAGCTATGGAAATTTTTTCCCGCTCTAACTACTAAATGGGACTCTTAAAAGAATAACCCAATGCTTTCACCCTTCCCTTTCACCTCCTGCTTCCTCTATTTATGGTCTTGACGAGTTCCAGCCATACATTATGCTTCGTAAAATCCTCAACAGTTGGATGCACACTCAGCTCAGCTAGGAGGCGGTCTCCTTCCCCTTTTCCCTTATCTTTCCTAGGCCTTCCCCTTTTCCATGGTATCTTCTTCTATGAGGGCGCAACCCCTGGAATATGTCTTTCAGACATACTTCTCTCCATCCCCATCTCCGCTTGAGACGTTGACACTGTTCCCAAGTGAAGTCCAGTACCTTCTGTCAAAGCTTTGGAAACTTTGGGAGCCAATAAGAAATAGTCCCAAGTGCGTTGAGGCTCGGACCTGGCACTACGACTACCTCACAAACCCTATCCCCAATTTAAAGGGGATCCCATGATACAAACAATGTAGTCACTTAAGCATCTACGGGTGGCAAAAAACTACTACACAGAGTTTCGCTAGAGTTAAACTGGAAAGACTAGCGTTGCGAATGTAGAAACTCGGCGTATGCGTAGAATTCTCTGTAGAACAAATAGAATTTATAGTGGAGCAGGGAAGCGAGATAGAGCATGCCAAAGAAAAACTCACACCTTGCAACAGGATGTCTTGAATAATTAATGCATCACAACTACTCGACGGATGCAATCCAGAATGCATAAAGCGTCGTCAATCAGAGTTACAGGGAATATTCGGTACGATCACCCTAATCTCTGTTAGGACCACGCTATGCACCTTTTTGCCTACACCTTTTGTCATTATTATACCCTTCATCACTAGTATTTAGACTCACATTATCACCTCACCTGATCATTCCAAGGTATACAACGTCCTTTCTCATTATTATATGCTTAATCTGTTTTGCATAACACTTTACANTGCATAAGTGTCTATATCTGCAGAATAGTATTCAAGACCGATGCTGAAACACAGAACTGTCCAAGTTGATGCTGAAACACAGAAGCTGCTACACAGCCCGAGGATGCACATGCTGAAACACGAAGCAGCTACATGGTTCGAAGGCAGATGCTGAAACACGGAGTTGTCACTTCGTTCAGATATGCAGATACTGAGACACAATAGAGACCGCCACGATGCTGAAACACGAGCCCTGACAGTTAGCAGTCAAAGCCGACACAGTCAAAGGGCACAATTCACGTGGCCAAACAGCCCGTGAATTGCGATGCTGAAACAACATCGGAAGCTATGAGAAGAAGCTGTTACACCAGCCGTAACAGCAATGCCTCGTCAGCTCCTGTATTAGCATTCGGTTGCATGAGAATAGGATACCCTATGCTGATTTAGAAAGAAGATCCGATTTAGTGTAGGATCTAGATCTGCCTTGTAATGATTGTAACGATGGGATTTCTCCTTTAATTCAAAGGAAATCACCATTCGGAAAAGCAATTTTTTTTGATTTACTAAGAACTTCAGAGAAGCGGGACGTGTTCGATCCTTCCATTTTGTAATGAGATATTTCAACAGATGAATAGAAGACTGCTTTGATAATTCGTCTCTAAGTTTCCCGTTTCAAGGGAATCTTGTGAGAAGGGAGGGCCCACCTTCTTCACAAGATTCAACCCTTAGTTAGAAG
>JASDQU010241404.1:25195-37249 GCA_032191745.1 Picea mariana
AGAGCTGTGAGGTAGCTGGTTGTCATAATACAATTTCAACCGGCTCTTGTTTACCAAACCTTCCTTCCATTCTCCTTTAAAGGTCTTCAACCGCACAACTCCTCCTTTTGTAACATAGGCAACCTCATATGGCCCAAGCTAATGTGTTCTGAACTTTCTTGGGTGCTTCATGAATTTACTGTCATATACTAGAACCAAATCACCTTGCTTAAATGCCTTCTTCTTGATGTGTTTGTCATGGTAGGCCTTTTCTCTTTCCTTCTCTACCTGCTAATGGAATCCTGCAATAAATTGGTCTTCTTATAGTTCGACCAACTGTGTGAGCCTCTCTTGAACAATGCAAGTGTCATCCATATTTCTAAAGGCTGCAATTCTTAAGCATGGGACCAAATATTCCATCGAGACAACTGCTTCGATACCATAAACCAACTTAAAGGGGGTATGCATTGTTAGCTTCTTGCAAGTGGTTCTGTAGGCCCATAGTACTGCTGGTACTCTTAAATCCCAGTCATCCCCATTCACACTGCAAATCTTCGTCAACATTATTTCCAAGATCTTATTGAATGCTTCAACTATCCCATTTGTTTGTGGATGGTAGGGTGTGCTCTTCTAGTGATGGACTTCAAATTCCTCAGTCAAGGATTCAATGGTCTTATTGATGAAATGTGTTCCTTGATCACTCATAAGGATCTTCGGGAATCCAAACATGGTTATGATGTCATCAAAGAAGCACGCAACTGTAGTTGCACTACAATCCTTAACTACTCTTGCTTTGGACCATCTGGTCAAGTACTCTATCGTAGTGATTACGTATATGGCTCCTGTGTGCTTCCCTGGTGGGTTTATAGGTCCCACGAAATCAATGGCCCATTTCTCAAATGATTGTAGGGTTAGTTGTGGTACTAAAGGAATTTCATCTCTTCTGGATGGTTTCCCAACTCTTTGGCATACATCATAGGCTCTGTAATAGTCCTTAGCATCTCTGTGTAAGGTAGGCCACCAAAGGCCAGCTCAAATAACCTTCTGCGTTGTTTCTTTCCCTGTGTAGTGTTCTTCTGTGATGCCTTCATGAGCTTCTGTGAGGATCAACGGTCGCTCTATCTCCATAACACACCTCCTAAATATCTCATCAGGCCCCATCTTGTATAGGTGTCCACCTATAAGTGAGAGTTCTACAGCGCACACTACCAACTGTTTCTTCTGGGTGATTGTATATTCACTTGGTGCCATTCCTGTTGACAAGAACTGGACTATCTCCATGAATTGATCATCAATATTTCTAATGGCTAGTAACTGTGCATCCAATAGTGTATCCTCCAAACTAGTAGGCTCTTCTCCATGTTCTAACTTCGACAAGTGGTCATGACCTTTGTTCATTCTTCTTGGCTTAACCATGATATCGAAATCATATTACTGAAATAGAAGAATCCATATTCATATTCTCCCCCCCAACACTGGTTTGTTGACTAAGTATTTTAGAGCAGAGTGATCAGTAAACATTTTAAAGTGTCCTCCCAACAAGTAGTGGCGAAACTTCTGCAGTGCATACACCGTGGCTAACCCTTCTCTCTTAGTGGTGGTGTAATTAATTTCATCTGTTGATAGATTCCTACTAGCAAAGGCTAACGGGTGGTCAATGTCTCCAGCTCCTGGTTGTGCTAGAATATCTCCTAATGCAATAGAATATGCATCGACATGGACGTGAAATTCCTTGCTCCATTCTGGGAAAACCAGGATAGGCGCAGTAACCATTTTCTTTTTCAGTGTGTCGAAGCTCTATTGGCATTCTTCTGTCCAATGAAATTGACATTCTTTCTTCATAGCCTTTAATGAACTTCCTATAATAACTAGTGTGTCCTAGTGTAGTGCGCACATGTTTGACTGAAGTAGGAGGGGGAAGATCAACTATAATGGAAATCTTAGATGGGTCTACCAGCAGTCCCTGCTTATACACAATATGACCTAAAAACACTCCAAATGGTGAGAAGAAGATGTATTTCTTCAGGTTCAAGGCAATCTGAAACTGCCTGCACTTATCCAACATTAGTCTTAAACATTCAATATGATTTTGTAATAATCTAAAAACAGTCCAATCATCAAAATATGCTTCCAGGAATTTATGTAAAAACTCCTTGAATGCTTCAACCAACACCCTGTAAAAGATGGCTGGGGCATTCTTCAATCCAAATGACATCACTGTATACTGGTAGGATCCCCATTCTGTTGCAAATGTGGTCTTATGGCGATCTTCCTTGGCAATCTGGATCTGATGGTATCCTGAAAATCCATTTGTAAAAGAATATACCTTCTATCCTCCTACATTATCTAACACTTCGTTAGTAAATGGTGTAGGGAATGGGTCATGAAAACATGCATCATTCAACTTTTGAAGATCTACACAGATCCTGATTTCTCCTATCTTCTTGTCTTGTACCACCATAGGGCTAATCCACTCTGACTCTTCAACGGGTTCTATGATCCTGCTTCCAACATTCTGTCAAGTTTAATCTTCACTTTCTTCTTATTTTTAGGGTTAAATCTGTAGGGTCTCTGTTTAATTGGCCTTGCATATGATTTCAAAGGGATCCTCATCTCTCCCATGGGCCCTTTAATGCCCTTCATATCAGTGAACTTGGTTGGAAACAAGTCCTTATATTCATGCAGTAACTCTATGATCTTGTCAATAGTGGCAACATCCCAATAATCTCCAACATTTTCAAGCTTCGGTGTTTTCTCTATTCCAATATTGACTTTCTTAATATTGATTGACTATCAAATAAAAGGTAGTTCAACTCCTGGTCCTTCTATGTCTCTTTGGCCTTTTTTTTCGATGATGTTCACCTTCCTAGGATCATCGTCTTCGTCAGCATTGATATTGTAACAACCTTGCAATTTCCGGAGAGGCGCAGTCCATTCGTCCTCTTCTTATTCCAAAAGGAGGCTAGGTGCCTCCTCAAATACTTTATGTCTTACAATCTGTAACTCTTGATTCACTATAGGATATTGGATTTCAAATAAAAAGGTAGTTACAAATTTCTGATTCATACCTTCCCAATCTGCAGTGACGAGGCGTAGTTCTGCTTCTAGGTACCAATTGATAGGGGTTGTGTCCAGTGTGTTGATGAATTTGTTCACCCACTTCTCTTGAGGAATGATACTCTAGGCCTCCTTGCAACTTCACACATGGTCCTTCGGATAGCTTCGACCTGTGTACCTAACTTCGCAGCCTTCTACTTTCTTTGAAAACAACATTGTCATCAAAGTGTGACATTGTATCCAGTCTGTAATGTTGTTTTTGTGTGTCCCCCACCATCTTGCTGGGGTTGCTTTTAGGGCCTCATCCATTTCCAACAATGTTTGTTGTATTGGTACAATTTATTCAAATTCCAACAAGAAACATTCTAAATGATTTAGACCATCAAAGGTGGGTAAGTTACTTATTGTTGTGTCGATCCAATGAACTTCTCTGGTTAATCTAGCACATATCCTTGTAGATACTTCGTACATTTTGTTTTTCTAGTTTTCCAGTGCTTCTTATAAATATGATGAACATGCACTGTCACTTCGCTAGCTTAAGTTCCCATACATCGTAGGATTAATGTAATCCTGTTGTCTGGTTGTTAATTTGTATATGTTTTCTAGTTCACATGTGCGGTCTGCTTCCCTGATGGGTTCTATGTATCTCTGAACTTTGTCGAAATCTAAAAGTGCAATGACCCTAAGGCCATCTCCTTCAAACATCATTCTTCTTTTATTTAAATCAACCATAGTGGAATTATTAAAATCCCAATTAATTCCTAACAGTGTAGGGTAAGAAGAACTATCATCAACTATCTCAATCACCTTGAAGTATGCAAACGTCCTTACTCCATCGATGTCCACTAGGACATGTTCCAGTCTTCCAAAGGGGCTTACATATTGCTGATTAACTATTCTAATCCTGATAGGGGAGTAGATCAACTTAGGTTTTCCCATCAGTTCCCAGGTCTGCTTCGTCATGACATTGACCTCCGACCCTAAGTTGAGGACTACATAGTCTATAACATACTCTCCAATTTGAGCATTCAGGTGTAGTTCCTTATTTTTCCTTCTCTTTTTAGAGACTTGGTGTACAACTCTATCCAACAAGGGATCTATCTTCCTAAATTGTACTGTTTGATTAAATTTTGTAGCTCTTGTACAATGCTTTCATCCTGAATCAACTTAATACAAGTATATAATAATTCCATGAACTTGATTACCTCTTTTCCTTCTCCTGGTAGAGCAAACTAGTCGAATGCCAGAGGCATTCCACATTCTCTTACTTCCAGTCATGTCTTCGATGCAGAACCTTGGTCTCTCCCGAATTCTTTTCTTGCCTCCTCAAATATTTGTTTTTCTTTCTTTGCATCAAAAACTTGTGTCTTCTCTGTAGCTTTCTTGGCTTCTAATTCTTTTATAGTCTTTCCTTGGGTTACTCTGTCTTCTCTTGTAACAATGCTCCCTCTAGTGAAAACAATGACTCTAGGTTCCTCTCCATGAGGTTCAATGTATATCAGTTGCACTTGCAGGTTCTGATAAGGTCCTCGTCTCTCTTGAAGTTTGGCTAGCAACACAGGACAATGTTCGATAACATGTTTGAATGAGCTGCAGTAGCTGCAAGTGGTACAAGGGTTTTGATAGTCCCTTGATAATTGTCCTAGCTACACACAGTTGTAACAAATGATCTGTCCTTGACCTCGACCCATACCTCCTCCTCTTCCTCTTCCTCTGAATCCACCGTGAGGGTTGAAGTTTCCTCTTCCTGGGGAATTATACTGTGCAGTTCTTCCTTCTTGTTGTACTTTGACTTGAATTTTGTATATATCCCTCGAAATTTCATGCATGAGGTCATAGGACCTACAATCCCTATCATTGTATCCTATTGACTTACAGAACGTGCAATACAGATTTGTGGGTGTTTGGACATATTTTTTGCAGATAGTAACATTCACCAGGGCGATGTCGATTTCTACATACCTCGCACCAGGGTAGGGTAACTTGCTTCAAAGGGATCAGAGCTCCAGAGGCCAAGTACTCATGAAATAAGGGACAGTGTTCCTTTTCATGGCCTTCTGATTTGCATATGATACATCATATGTCTTCTCTTTTATATTTTCCCTTGTCTTTCTTCATATCTTCGACCTGTAGAGATAAGCTAGTCAGCTGACTCAAGATTTGACTTGTACTTGAGATGGATTATCCCATAGGGGATGATTCTAACTTCATGGCAATCTCCAACTGCTCAGCCTGTGAAGAAATCTTTTGTGCATCAGAGAAACTCTGATGTGTGGTAAGAGGGAAGCAATGAACCATTCCATGTTCTGCTCATCTGGGATCTAGAAACTCCCACATAGGTTCAACTATTCTCTGCTTGATTTCTTTTAGCTCTGTAATGCACTGTAATTCTGACTTAGGTTTCTTGAATTCAAAAATTAGTGCAATATTAATGACATTCAACAGTTTCGGTGCAGTTCCTTGGACAAATTTCATGTACCATCTCAGTGCGTGATCTCTTAGGGTAGTACTGAGCTAAGCTTGTTTAACATCTTCATCGATGATATTCTTAATACTCCATACAACTTCACATAAAAACCAGTGCTGATCAGGATCTTCAAATCTATCTCCTCTAAAGGTGAGTAACCTCATCTCATCTGCCATAGGTCTTCCTAGGTTTCCTGATTGAATATGTGGTGGACTGATAGTGATAGTGGTCAGAGCGCTCTAGTGACTCTGACTACTCTGATTGCTTAATGTTGCTGAAACAACATGAGGAATAATAGTACTTACTTTAATAGTCGACGTGGTTCCTGAAGTTTCTGGCTCTTCTAGACGAGGTTCATCAGCTTTCCCTTCCTCTTCCCTAGTGGATTTTGAATTCTCTTCATCTATTAGATTTTCCTCTTCTCCACTATAGAAACCCTCGTCCCCATAGTTCTGATTAAACAGGTTCGCAAGAGGGACTTCTCTGAACGCTCTTCCATTGCAGTCCAACCTCTGTGTCACTGTCGCTGTTCGAGTTTTTGAACATTAGCCTTTTCCAATCTGACCAACTACTCTATCTTAATGATGTTCTTCTCATGCAATAACATCTTGATCTTCAACTTCAAAAAGTGTAGAAATTTTCCTCTGGGTCCCTTAAAGAAATACCTCTCATCTTGGCTATATGACTCTACTCTGTCAACAACAAACTCAGTGATATACCCTCCAATGGTGCTATCAAACCAATGATCTACTTCTCTTGACACGACGTTATCAACTCTCTTGACCTTCTTGATCAGCACCAATGTCCAAACCATAGGTGGTCTATATTTGATTTCAAATTGGGTGTCTTCTAACCTAGCTAGCCACTCATATAACTCCTGATGAATTCCTCCAAACAAAATCTCGTGTATATTAGTAAATATATACCTTCCCAACCAATCCTCTGTGCTAATATTGGGGTTCTTGCTCTGTTCTTCAATGAAGTCCTTTTCTTGATATTCTATCCACTTATGAATCTTTGTTTTTGATGGAAACCACCCTGACATTCCCTCAAGGGGATTCTTGTCCTGGGAATGGAACCATTTGTTGGCACAGGGGCAGGCCCAGGGTTCAACTCTTACAGCACACCAACAAGCCCTAACTACTAGCCCTTTCGAAAACAATTGCAAAGAAGATGTAGTCTCACCCGAAGTAGCAATAGGGGGTTGCAAGAAACAAGTGTCTACAACCAAAGGAAATGCAAAATGGATTCAAAGCAACTACACACAACAACCTAGTATTCTTTATCTTCCTTAGGCCTACTACACAAGTTATATCTCGGATCTAACAAAATATCATAATAGAAGCATATCAATTGACAAAGAACCCATCATCAATCACACATAACACAAGATATACGTGGTTCAATCTCTCTCTAAGGCTACGTCCACAGAATTGCATTTCTTGATATATTATGTGAAAACATACAGTTCTATCTGTGCTCTTAGCTTGCAGATCTCTCTCTTCCTCTCTCTCTCCTCCCTGCACACCCAGTTGCAGGGTTGATATTCACACCCAGTTGAAGATATTACAATACAAAAGGCCCTCACACTAGCACTTACCTCTCACACAGTATTACTCACTCAATCACACAATAACAATGAACTCTCAACCAACTTAGCACCAACCCATCCCAGGTCCTTTAGACCTTTATTTATACATTAAGATAGCTCTCAGACATCCTTAGGTTGAAACCTAAGTGTCAAAACCCTAGATACCAAAAACCTAGGTGTCTAAAACCCTAGGTCAACTTGACCCATGTTTTCAGGGCTTCGCCAGCTTGTCTTTCCTTCCTTCTCACGTGGTGGTCCAAAGCATCCAACGATGGATTTTTCTGCTTGCTGAGTTGTCCACGATCATTCTTCCTTGTTGATCTATCATCCTCGATCTCCTCATCCAACGGCTTGCTTTCTCTTACTTTGCACCATCTTTTCTGCTCTTCTACTCACTTCGACCCAATATCAATCATTGTATCTTCCGCGTAGTTCGCATTCTGTATTTTCTTACTTAACCTTCACTTGCTTCCATACCTAAGGGCCAACAGAGATTACTGGGATGAGAAAACTATGAATGAAGTACATGGCCTATTGTGGGGGTATGAGGACTTGTTCCAAATTTTTTTTTCAAGGCTGAAAGGTATAAAAGGAGCCATGGGATAAATGAAAATTGAGTTGAAACTTCGCTCAAGACTTGTAAAGAATTAACCATACCACCTTAATCATAGAATACAAGAGAAGGTCAAGAAGGAAGTGGACAAAATGGTTGCGACATGACTTATTTTTCCAATTGAAGAAGCAGAGTGGATTAGCCCCATAGTTATCCAGAGAAAGAAAGATACAAAAGACATTTGGGTCTATGTGGAATACAAAAGTATGAATTATGCATGTGTGCATGATCTGTTTCCGACACCTTTCAGTGATGAAGTGTTAGATCATGTTGCAGGAAAAGAATCTTATTTGTTTATAGATGGATTCACAGGATATCACCAAGTCATAATTGTAGAGGAAGATAAGAATAATACCACATTCATAACTGAATGGGGGTCATTCGCATACAACGTAATTCCCTTTGGCTTAAAGAATTCCCCTTCAATATTCTCTCGGATCGTAATAGAAGCATTTCAGGAGTTCATCCACAAGTTTGTAGAAGTATACATGAATGATTGGATAGTATACAACCTATTAAAGGACCATGTAGGGCTACTCCGGTTAATTTTTGATAGGTGTCACGAATTCTAGATATCTCTGAATCTAAGAAAGTGCATCTTCTGTGTACCACATGGCAATTTTCTAGGCCATATTGTATGCAGAGAAGGAGTCTTGGTAGACCCAACTAAAGTTGCGGTCATTTTCAACATGCCACCACCTACAAGTGCGAAACTCTTGTGCTCTACACTGGGACATACATGATATTACCGCAGGTTCATCATAATATATGCAGCTATAACCGCACCTCTAGAAAAATTGTTAAAGAAGTATGAACTATTTCGGTGGACGTGAGAGTGTGACAAAGAATTCGACATTCTTAAAGAAAAACTAAGTACTACACCTATATTGATATTTCCCAATTGGGAAATTGAATTCCATGTACATGTGGATGCATCAGGAATTTCCCTGGGAGCCATCTTAGCACAACCAGAAGAAGGAAATATGGACCACCCTATCTATTTTTCCAGCAGAAAACTTTCGCAAGCTGAACGCACCTACACAACCACTGAAAGAGAAGGTCTAGCTATGATTTATGCATTACCAAAGTTTAGACACTATTTTTTAGGCTCTCATTTCAATTTTTTTACTAACCACTCTACATTGAAGTACCTAGTCAATAAACCAATACTTGAAGGAAGGATTTGAAAGTGGCTACTGCTCTTTCAATATTTTTCATTCGAAGTAGTTTTCAAACCAAAAAGATGCAATATGGGTCCAGATGACCTTTCTAGGTTGGAGTCAGGGGAAAGTGGTGGAGCAGTGGATGATCAGATCCCAGATGCAGACCTATTTTGAATTGAGGACATTCCAGAGTATCTTGAAGACATTTATGTATTCCTCAGTACGGGGATCTTCCCAGAAACTTACTCCACAACCCAAAAATGACATATGGTGGTTCGCGTAGCAGACTATCAACTAATTGCGGGACAACTTTACAAATTGGGACTAGACAACATCCTCAGAAGATGTGCCCTGAACCATGAAAGACAAGATATCTTGTGGGAATTCCACAGTGGAGTTGCGAGAGGACATGTTGGAGGTAATTCTACTGCACAAAAGGTACTTCAAGATGGATTATGGTGGGCTACATTATTTAAATATGATAAAGAGTATGCTAGATCTTGTGACACCTACCAAAGAGTAGGGAATCCATCACACAAAGATGAATTAGCCCTTTATCCAGTTAGAGCACTTCAACCATTTGAGAAGTCGGTTGTTGACTTTATTGGACCAATCAACTCGCCAGATAAGCATTCAAAGGATAGATACATTATTACTGCAAAAAACTGTCTCACAAGATGGTCTGAAGCAGAGGTAGTTCAAGGCTATTTCAAAAATACAGCTACTAGATTTATATTTGAAAACTTCATGACTCAATTTGGATGCCATAGAAGCCTAACCTATGATCAAGGTTGTCACTTTATCAGTATTACAATCACAACATTGACAAAAAAATTCCTTATACAATACCATAAGAGAAGTCCCTATCATCCACAAGATAACGATACAGTGGAGGCATTCAATAAAATTATGGAAATAAGACTGACAAAAGTATGTTGCACAAACAGGGAAGACTTGGATGATAGAGTTCCAACAGTCTTGTGGGATTAAAGGACTACCACAAAGAAGCTACACAGGTATACCCCATTTCAGTTGTTTTATGGGAAAGAAGTTGTTGTACTTACAGACTTTATCACCCCTAGTATCTATATAGCATAGACTACACACATGATAGATGATGAATCGGTTGCACAAAGGATTTTAGACTTGCAAGAACTTGAGGAAGCAATATTTCTAGCAGATTTTCATTAGTCAGTTGAGAAAGATTGTAAACAATCTTGGCATGATAGGCACATTAAGTCCAAAATATTTAACAAAGGGATAAGTTATTACTCTATGATAGCCGGTATTAGAAGCATCCAGGAAAGTTGCACATGCATTGGTTGGCTCCATTTATAGTTGTAGAAATTTGACACTCTTGTGCAGTGAAGTTAGTGCAAATGGACGGTATACTTCCACCAGGTTTGGTAAATGGCGCCCACTTGAAACCATACATTTCTCATGATTGATCCAAAGGACTGTTGCTCCAGTTCAAGGGAGCATGTATGGTAGTTAGATTTTAATTTTCTGTAATTTCTTTAATTAATTTAATAATGTCAGAGTGTGCATAGTGGCACAACGACATATGTTTTTCCTATCTGAGTGTTGCTTCTATGCATAAACACTTCTTTGTCCACCCAAGGTCAGAAGAGTCACCCTTACATTAAATGAAATCATTAAACATGACGAGGACCCCCATTGTGGTTGGAAGGGGGTGAATCTGAATTGTATCACAACCATGTTCCATATGCATCCTGTCTAGTCATACCCTTTATGGTAGCTACAATAACCTATTGGAACATTTTGTCAAGCCATAAAGGCGTGATATGTGTATATTCCATCAATATCCTCACCAGGATTCTTAAAAGTTAAATGGTAAGCCCCTCATGTTGAACATGTCCCTGTCAATACGTTAATTAATGCCTAGATCACCTTAGGGATTTTACCCCATTACCAGTCCTATCGAATGCCAAATCTTGAGATTGCGTTGTTGGCTTAATGATGAGTGTGTTTATGAGTAAGTACAAAGATCTCCATTTATCCTATTTATAATATCTCATGAACCCACGAGGGATACTTACTATTTATCTTAGATATCTTTTGTCTTGCGCTACATTCACCCTCATCTCGTCTATGAAATCCTCCGCTCCCTAGTCACGACCCCGACCCCCAACTCAACCAGTATAGTTTTCCAACAATCTAGAGCTAACATGTCGAGAGTAATAGGAGGTCGTATTTCGGATCCAAAAGAAGCAATTCTAGAAGAACCATGTGATCCTTGGGTCTAGTTCATGGGCGATGTCAAGGGGAATGCCAAGTAAGTAAAACTCCTTGAACTTGACTTGATGGACCAAGTATTGTTTCCACAGATGAGTATTAGTGTGTTCTGGGAGTTGGATCTAGATGCAATGGGAGGCATGCAGTTTGTTTCAAAGCCAAAATTCATCAACCTATTCAATTCCACCATCATGAACCTCAGGGATATACTGGTCTTCAAGACCACTAGTGAGGTTGCACGGTGCACCAAGTTTTTGATCAGTCAAGTGCATGACAAGAGCTTATGGCTTGATAGAAGATATTTGATTCATGTCGAGGACATCCAACAGCTCACCGGATTGTCCCTTGAGGGTGAAGATGTATCAAAAGGATTCCAATTCCTAAGTAAGCATGGGAAGAACAAGGGTGATGTCAGCATGTATGAGAAATTCAATACCCAGAGAGGCAGACGCACAATCAAAATTGAGCCAATCCTACCAGAGACGGCTGAACAACCTGTTACATGATCACAAGAAAGGTGATGCGCTCATACTATAAGGGTGAATGCACTCTAGATGCTCTTTCAGTAGCATACTTCTACGAAAATGGAGTTGTGTTCAACTAGTGCAGCTACCTACTATAGGAGCTCCTCATTGCTTGTAAGGAAGCTCAGGAGAAAGGAGGAACTTTTACATATGGATACTTTCGCATTTCCTTTGTAGTGTGGAAATGGAGGTCACCCATAGGAAGACAACTAAAACCTATAGATAAGGGGAACCTAGCCAAGATGTTTGAACCTTGTCATTCAAGGTTGGACTTAGAGAACATGGAGTTCAACAATGCAACATTCCTAAAGTGGTACAACCAACTCATCTACACAACTCAGTGGTTGAGCATACCACACGAGCTGCTAAATTTAAATAAAAGGAATATAGAATTTGCACTAAAC
>JASDQU010241404.1:55099-65753 GCA_032191745.1 Picea mariana
GATGGAGGGATAGATTAACTAAGGTTTCCCTCGAGCCTCCCAAGTATTTTTGGGTAATATGTTGACATCTGAGCCCAAGTCCAACATGACATCTTTAATTTCAAAGTCGTCTAACTGGGCTTCCAACCTAAATTCTTTTCCATTTCACACCTTCCTTCTTTGTACTCTTTGTGTAGTATTCTCAGGTAGGTTGGTGGTTATAGTGGTCTCTGGGGTTCCCTCATCCCCCAGGATTAGGTACAAGGTGTTATGCATCTTCTAAGAAAGTCAGTCATCTCCCATGATCTCAAATAATAATTGAAACCAGAGGTTGATTATGTTTTGAGACTGCTCACGTGGTCTTCTCGAGTTTACAGGATTTCAGGGTGAGGGAGGTGAGGCAGGGGATTGAGCAGTCTTGGGTTGAAGGGTTACTTTAGGAGGGTTTTCCCTTAATTATGGAGAATAGTCACCTCTAAATGTTTCTACCGCATTTTTGAAAAATAGTTTTTGTTTCAAAGGATCATACCTGCCATCCTTGGGGGATGATTTCTGAATCTTAGGCCGATTGTCTGCATCTACCCTAGTTTTTTCTCCTCCACATGTGATGATGTCTACTTTGAGTAGACTCCCTTCAACTTCTCTCTTGATTTCTGAGCCTATGAAGTTAGTTCCTCTTTGTCGAGCCCAGTCGCGATCAGATCTGGGAACTCTTCAGTTGCATGGGCATTAGTTCTACAGTGTGAACACCGTGGTCGTCTTAGATGATGATAGTCTCTGGCCATATGTCCTTTTTCACCACAATTGTAACATCAACGTAGTCCTCTTCCTCTGGTTCTCCCTCCTCTAAATCCACCTACACCGAAACTTCCCCATCCTCTTCCTGGCCCTTGGGGTGTTTCATTTATCCTGAATGTAGTATGGTCCAGTATGTCGGCAAGTGAATCTAATTAATGAAATTGGTTTGTAGCATGCATCATGGACCCAAAGAACTCTCAATGTATTGTATTGGGTGCAAGTGAGTACTTTTGTAGGATGGGGTAGTGTCTTGGTGCATGCCCCTGAGTCCAAACAATTTCACAGTATTCGGTTGTCTAAGTGGGTTGGGTGCTTGGAAAAGCATGGTATTTAACTAGTGTAGGAAATGGTGGAGTTTTTGATACCTGCGAAACTCCTCTCGTTGGTCATGTAGGGGAGTGGCCCATTCCTCTTACCCACAGACACTCAGTTGCTAGATGCACCTCTGTGCATCATCTTGTACACCAAACTTAAGATCGTGATGGCTTGAGTAGATATAATTCTTGGATATTCTTCGTGAGTGTAGATATCTATCCTTGGAGATTTGAAATATGTGAATCTATAGGAGGTCTGGTTATCCTCAGGCTCCTTGGGTATCCCGCCATGGCTTCAATATTCATTGATTGTTCCAAATCCTTTGTTAGTCTTTCTATGCTCTGTTGCATCAAGGGGATTCATGTCAAGAGTAGCAACCCTTGGATGTAACATTCCCTTTGATGGTCTTCATGAATTGAGTGTGTCAATCTCCCAATAACATCCTTAAAATTTTGATTGTATTCCTATGTAGACTCCCCCTCTCTTTGTTGAATCTCACGTAACTCAGAGATAGATTGTTGTTCTGACTACGATACCTTGAATTTGAAAATGAATTTATGACACACTTGGTTAAGGGTAAAGATATTTCCTTGCACCCTAGGCTCAATGTCCTTCATGTACCATTTGAGGGCCTGACCCCTCAAGGTAGTATGGAATTCCACTAACTTGTTTGCATCCAGGGTCCCTTTGGACCTCTAGATGGCCTCACATAGAAACCAATGATGTTTTATGTCCTCATCCCCTTTAACCAAAAAATATGGGTATCGGGAGATCGATCCTCCCATTTTTCCATCCATTTCCATTTTTCTTGTTCCTATCAAAAAAATCCTAATGGCCTTAGTTGTGATCTACAAGGAGACCCTACTACCCTCCCACTGTTTATAGTTGTGGGTCTTTTTGAACTGACCAAGTTCAACTAAATAGCATGTACATGAGTATGAGGTATTGAAATTACCAAGGGTATTGACAGAGCTTGGGGGATGAGCGATTCGGGGCTAGTTCCACTGACATCTGGGAGGGTTTCTTTGATCTGGGGGGTCTTTTTTTCTTGTACTGGAGCAACCTTCTCCATTTTGTGGTCAAATCCTTCTGAGATCTGGATTGAATATTCTCTTTCTTTTGAAATATACAAACATCCTTCATCCTCTCTTACTTCTAAGACTCCCTCATCTCGTCTGATCTCCATGGGACTTATTTCTTTCTACTCTTCTCTTTCCTGCAATATTAGAATGGCTAGTATTTCTTGTCTTTGAATCCTCTACAACTCTTATGACTTTCTTTCATCCATTTCTCTTGGTATGATTTATTTATACAACACTTCGGACTGCTTCACTGCTCTTTTTACCTTTCCCCTCCACCATTTCTCAACTATGGCGACTCCCCTCAAGACATGCTCACTTCTTGTGGTTTTCTCTTCTCCCATCTGTCAAGGAACTCGTTCCCCTTCTTAGGTCATGAACCTGCCCCAAAATCACCCCACCCTGAGCACATGGGTTTAGGATTCCATCTCACATGAGAGAACAACTAGAATCAGCTCCTCCACCAAAAAAACCTTGATCCAAAGGGGAATTTCCCTCAACAATTTTCCTCGTGCCCCTTTCTTGAAGATTTCTTCGGTTCATGAAAAATACTAGTGGTTCTCCGCTGCAAACTCGGTGATATATCCTTCCAGGGATGTGTCAACCTAGAAATACACTGCTCGAGTAATCTAATGATCCAGTTGGTGAATCTCTGCTAGCCTCTTTGTATCCCAAGAACCAATTTCTTTAACCCATTCTTTGAATGCTGGTGCTTCTTGTAGGCAATGTACCCAATGGAACAACTTTTCCAGGAATTCTACTTAGAATATCTGATACAGGTCACTTGATATTTCCGAGTAGAAGAAACAATCCTTGGCGGACTCCCAGTTCATATTCCATAAATCTGCTTCATTCAATATGAATGCATCACAATTACATTCCCACCACTACTGAACGTCATACCTGTGGATTCGAGGAAGCATTCTCCTTACAGGTTCCCTTGTAAATTCAAGGTCGCAATAACAAAACCATTTTTTGGGCACAAATTTGTCAGACCAGGGTCCTCTTCAGGTTACCAAAAAAAGGGTACCGATGTAGTCTAGTGCGATAGCATTTTCATCTTTCCAAAAGGAAATAAGTATCACTCAAAGCACAACTGAGAGAAAATAAATAACYAAGGGAAGGGTAAGAAAAATKTTATRCAAATGTAGAACATATATATATTGTTACTATTTTGAAGAAAGATAGATTACTCAGTTAAGATACTTTAACACATCATACAATGATACGAAAGAACATAGTGGTATAGAACATCAAGAAATGATACAGAAGTGTAATGCATAAAAGACAACAAGATCACATTTAGAGACACATAAAGTAATAGAGACCAAAAACCTTTTTAAATTTTGATCTCCATTATCTTTCCATTATATCAAAAGGTCCTGATCCACATGCATTCACAATTTTACATTAATCATCTAACATACTTTTCATAGAAGAGACCAATAAGTGAATCTCAACATACTACTAAGGTTGATCATAATCAGTCTAATCCCTTCCCCTTTCTGATTACATTCTAGCTCTGAAGTACAGATCTAGTTCTTGCCTCTCATTCCTCTCTCATATATATCCTTTTACACACCCTCCCATTACAATACAATACAATTACCAATTACCATCAATAAAATACAATCGTTTCCTTCTTCTCCTTGAGAACCCATAGGCCCTCTTCTCTTCTTGATTATGTTCCAACTACATTGTCTTAAAATGAATTCTCCGTGGTCTTAGACTATTTTTTATTCCAAATTCTTTCTGTTGTGCATTTCCTTTTTCATCCCTCTTCACTTGATTGGTTGTCTCCTTGATAAGTTGCACAACTTCTCTTATCAAAATGAAGGGACCAACATTGTTGAACTACGTGCATGGAGGTTACTTATGGCTTGATAGGTCGGTCTCCCTTGACACATATTTGATTATGCGCATTATTGGACTACCATCGCAAGGGGAGGACCCCTTACTATTATTTTCAGACAAGAAGAATGAGAAGGCTTTATCAAAGAGCATGAAAGAGAATTTTCATACACACAAAGGAGTGCATAGTTTGGATGTAGCAAGCATATGTGACCCTACAGTGAGGTTTTTGACACAAGCATTAGCCTGTAAGTTGTTAAGGAAGTTTCAAAAGGACCAAGTACCAACGAATGTAGTAGAGGAAAATGAGAAGTGCATCGAGGGAATGCAAATGAATTGGGTGACGTTTTTGCTCAACTAGTTCTTGATCGACTGTGAAGAGGCACAAGATAAATCACTGAATTTCACTATGCGTGGTTATTAATTTTAATAGCATTAAAAACATGGAGGGATCTGGATGATGTGCAATTTTTTGGAGCAAAAGATAAGGCATGATTGGCTACAAGATATCATAACTTGTGGCATATCGCACATAAGGAGAAATAGTTAGAAAATAATATTGCTTTTTATATTTAACAGGACACCATTAGGTAGTGTATTAAGGATACACCATGGATACAACCACATATAGTATAAGCATATAAGTCAATTGTGTAGTTCAATACAGATCACCAACATCTCCACATTTAAGAAAAGAAGGATCCAAGAGAAGAATGGTTGGCCATGAATTACATGATAACATAGGAAAAATTATGACTGATCATGGAAGACTGGGACACATATTGGAAAATCCCATCGACAGATATTGAGAAACAAAAGATGAATCCACCAGAAGTTGAAGATATACCAAATGGAGAAGAAGAAGAAGAAGAATCAGGAAATTACAAAGGGAATATTGTACAATTTCCAGGGATAAGAGGAAATATACTGACCAAGGAAAATCAGTACCACGGAGAAAGAAAAGGAAGGATGTGAAGGAATCAAATATACAAGCACTGATGGAGGATGATCTAGAAAAGATTGGTGATCAAGTTAAGGAATTTATAGATGACATGTTTCAATGTGTGGAACAACAACAAGAGGAGATGAACATAAAGATGCAAGAGAAGATGGTTGAGTTGTGCCATATGTTAAAAACAACAAGGATCACACAAGCATGATAGGTAGAAGATGCATAGATAGCAAGCACAACGCATACTGCAGAAGTGAGGCTGACAATCTCTCAGTCATTAAAAGTAGTAGGAGAGGGAAGGATGGCATAGATAGCATCGAGGGCGATAGTATTCACATCGATAAATATGAAAGAACAGGCGCAAGACTTAACTCACATTGACTTAGATTTTTCAAAGTTGTCAATATAGATGTTACAAGGATTGTAGGTAAATGTTACGCAAGAACTCAACTTGCACACAGAAAATATCTCCAATGAGTTGGTTAAGGTCACGAAAAAGAATGTAGGTTTGCATCTCTACTACAACAGAGTAACCATAGAAACAGAGTAACCATAGAAAGGGACGAGGATGTGYAGAAGGCATAAAGGATGCAACAAACATTCAAACAAGTGTACAAGGAACTTCCAGAAGTACCAATGGATTTGGATACTCCAATATAATATAAAGTGTCAATGAYCRACGAAGCTATTCAAGGATTTTTCTCGAAGATTATAGAATTGGAAGCACATGCAATACTAGAAAATCCACCTTAGGAGAGAGAACAACATGAGAAGATGGTGAACATGACTGTTGAGAATATCAATAGTTTAGAAGCAGAGTGTGCCAAACTTTGTGAAGAAAGCATAAAAGTCTAGACTCAATTGACAGAATATGTCATGTTACAAGAAATTGGGCAGAATATTCAAGCTACATAGGAGAAAGAACATACGTTTAAGGAGACAATGAACAGATTTCCACCAGAAGAGAAGGTGACAGCCATGGCAGAAAACAAGAATATATAATATGAAATGAACCAGATGAGATCATAACAATAGGCTCTTGCACATAATATGGAGTTATTATAGGAAGAGACACACAATGTAGTAGAAGACCTCACAGTTACACAAGGAGTGGTGAAACAAGACACCCAGGTGACTACTGAGAAGCTTCAGGGAATGGTAACAACGCAAGTAGAAAAAGAGTTAGCAAATAAATAAGAATAGGTGAAGGGGACGGTCATCACTGCTAAGAAAACATTTCAAAACTTCTTGGCGACCAAGCTCATGGAGAAGGGAGAGTAGTAGGCATAAGTAGCTTGGGACAAGACACCAGTTAGTGTTGGGGGCCTGTTGGATAAGGCATTTTTTGGTAAGTTTTGGGAATCACACAAAAGTATATCATGTGAAATTTTGGCAAAGGAGTAGCACATGTGAAAATCATTTCATGCATTTTAAGGAGTTAGCATGCAAAAGGAGGAAGTTAGTTAAGATTTTTGGGACATTTTTTCCACTTTCTAACCATGTTGTAACAGGCCTAGCCCTAATAGAATACTATAAATATTTATGGGTTTTTTTGGGTAGAAAGGAGTTACGAGGGAGAAGAGAGAGTGAATATTTGGCTAGTGGTTCGTATTGTTGACTTTTTTTGTTGAGTTGTCAGGTATGAGTTGAGTTGAAGATCAATACAGAAGTATGTGTGCAGTGTAACATAGAACGACTAGGGCAGGTTTGGGTTTTTACTGAAGATCATTATATGAACACAATGAACATGACTGTAATGGATATTTGAATGAATAAATAAGAAGCCAGTCATTGTGGATGTATCCTAGTTTTAGTTGAACCATGTTAAAACCTTGTGTCTTGATGTGTTGCTTATGTGTGTTATGTTTTTGATGCATGCGATGGATGGTTAGTATATATATGTTTACTGTTTGTGGCTACTATGAAATGATGGTGAATGCTTAGTATTCTAAATACGTCACTGATATATTCTTTTATGATCCCACAAACTTAAGATAATGATGAATCAATGAATGTTAAGTGGAATAATGTCACACACATGGCATATCGAATGATAGTTAAAGGCTAAGTAATGGAAACTGTGCACACATTATATGAATGGATAATGCATAGTATGGTCATGTTGAATGCCTGACTTCCTCTCATCACTACAGAAACTTGGTTCATGCAGCCCCTCTAGATGCCTCAGGTGAGACTTCACTTTCTTGTAGGTGATTCCAAAAGGGTCGGTGTCTAAGGGTTTTGTTGGTTTATTAATGATTAACCCCAGGTGTTCCCATTGCACGCCAACACCCATAAATTATTATTGTATTCCAGGAGTGTTTCTATTTGATATACCTACATGAATCTAATTTAATATCGAAGTGAAATCACTTCAATCCAACCTTTAACAAAAAAGTTATGATGAAAATAGTGATTTCTAGCCTAGGCGGAGATTCGAAAACAACTCTATCATGCATGTTCTTCCTAAGCACATTTGGAATATCATCACATGGAATTTTAAAACAATGTTTCTACTAGATATATCCCTTTGAATATAATTTCATTTGCATTTGGAATCACCTAAATCAGATGTCAAATGAATAAGTTATCATCAAAATACCGCAAGGAGGTCTAGGTGGCCATGATTCCTTAGTAGGTAAAAAGTGCATTTTGTTTTATTTCTCTTCCTTGGATTTGTTTCATAAACACTACTTGTCATTTTGTTTTTTATATTTTCTAGATGAAGAGGGCCTGTACACCTACATTCTTCCATGATCTTATTTTTTTTATTGTAGGAAAGTGCTATTTTTTTTGTAGGTCCCGGGAGGATAAAAAAGGCTAATCTATGCACAAGTGATTTTAAAGGCCAAATTTCTCTTAGAAGGGCATGTCTCATTGGAATCATGAAGAAGTCAAGTTCATACTATATCAAGTCACATCCACCATGCCAACACTACCAAACAAAGCCTTCTGGAAACCCATTATGTCATGACATGCTCATTTATTTTCCCTCTTCCGAGCTTAACAATCCACCCATGTTGAAGTTAAAACTTCTATTTTCTTATGTAGTCGATCTTAATTTTTTTATCTTACTACTACTCCTAGATCATGACTCCAAACCATTTTTACTTAACTAGATTATCATGTTTTCCTGATCCACCCATCCCTAACCCATGAACAAAGTCTCTCAGCTCACTTGCATGTTGAGTTACTTCATTGTCCTTTTCCTTTTTCCAAATAAATCCTACTTGATAGTGAAAATATTTCATCTATGGTTCTTCAAATCATTTTGATCTATGCTTGTGTTGGATGATGTGGGGTTCCTTAAGGCCCTCCTTCCAACAAATATTGTCACATCAACTTCACTAAATTATCTTTGGTCAATGTTAGATATTTTTATATCACCTTGGGGCTTGCATTCATAAATCACAGTTTTCCTCACTGATGACAGTGGGAATACATTAATGTCCCCTGATTTTCAGATTTTGTAGTTGACTCAACTTCAACACATCCATTCATACTTGTTAGAATGTGTTATAGTACCTTGTCATTCATTTTCATCAAAGGTGAGTTGCTTCGAGTTAGTTAATGACATACATCAATGGAGAAAAATCCAATGATTTCTTCCCATGTTCGACTTCAACACTTTCATTCACGTGGAAATAATTGTACCACATGTTTGGAAATAGTTGAAGGATTTTCGGTTTTATATCACTAATAATAACTTGTAGCAGTGTTCCAGTAGCTCTAGAAATAAGAAGGTACAGAGGTTCCAGTTTCATATCTTATCCTCTATTTCCCCAGTGAAGAGGAAGAAAGAAACATGATTCAAATCATAATGTTTCACTTCAGCTCCATGATTCAATAATAGTAGCCAACATATTCCTCCATTATCATCAGCAATAGAAGATTTCTCAGATGAATAACTCATGTACTTCTTAGTTAGGTGAAGGTATGTTGTTTTCTATTATTTATTCACTAATTCCTTGATACTAGAAGAAGTGTATTTGGAAAATTCTTTATGCCCCTTATGCTTTCCTCCCCACTTTCATATTTCCTTTCATATTTTTCTTGTTTTCCTAGGATGGAAAAATTGTTAGTTGGGGGGAGGAGACACTCATACCCTTTGATTCCATAACACTTACTCTTATACTCCATACTCTCATAAGATGGTGATAGAAATTTTCCCTAATCTTACTTCTTGTTGTTCCTATAATCATGTTCCTGTAACCCTCAATGAGCACCACTCCAAATCAAAATCCGGTGGTTAGGGGATGTTTTAGAAACTATGGGGTGCTTAATCAACTGAAAAATGTCAGCGAATTAAATCAATGATTTTATTGAAGTACAAGCCAATCTTATATTGGAAACCTGCTACTAGAACTTTCATTTAACATTCATTTCCAGATTTCCTGTAGCAGTCAATTTTCAGACTTCCTACAACACAATCATTGCTTTGCATACATGTGAAACACCAAATTGAAATCCACCACTTGGAGATTGTTCATAATGTTTATGAAATGGTTCAGATCCTATCCATATCCATCAAAATCGAACCCATTTCTCATGGGGAGTTGGTCAAACTAAAATTCGACAAAGAATTTTCAAAACAGTCAAATCTTCTTGAAGGGCACTTTTTGCATGTTGTTTTTAAGAAGCTAAGGATGGATCGAGAAAAAATTATACATAGGTTTTTTGCCACATATAAAAAATTGAGTAAAACACGAGCATAATTCTCTAAAAGTGCACAGGGAAGGTTGTACAAGCAAGTTTTCAAGCAACATTTCTACTTTTTATCATTGTGCATGAATAAATCTAGAATTTGAACATTTTTTTGTACAGCTAGGTCTTTTCTTCATCAAAATGAAAATATATAATTATGGAAAGATGATAAATGATGAGTTACACCATCTCCCTTTTGAAGCATTCAATTTGTCCTTAAAACGAGTCTGGGACATGTATTTTTTTGTTTTTTTAGTAACTTGGAAGGTGTCCAGATTTTGTGAAGAAAACACTCTGGTTTTGTTTCGATATTGTCCAAAGGTACTTTAAATCTCTTCTAAGTTTCTGCTATCATATCCGATTGATAAATTTGCATGATGGGAGTGATTCGAGCCTGCCTTTTGTTGCTATTGATTTCATTTGACATCTTCATTGTATTTCTTAATTCATATTTTGTGCCTCCCCACGTAATGAAAACCGACATCCTTATTATAGCCCTGTTTATCATATTTAGAGGTGCTTTAAAATTTCTTCCCAGAAATCAATGACTAACTTTATATGTTAAATCTGGGTTTGAATATTCATGCACTGCTAAACAAGATCTAACTGCAATTTTGAAGAATAATATGTATGAGGAAATTCTTACTGATCAAAACTTGGAAGGATGCTTCCACTGATCTATGTGTGTCTGTGAATATTTGATCCTATCTAGAGATATGTTATTTAATATGCTAAAATCATAAGAGGATTTCTACTAAAATGAAGGGGATTCAATCAATTTTTTTCTAAAGATTTGCACATTCACTAAGTTGTTGGGCATGTATTGATCTTGGAATTAATATTGAAGATGAATTCGAATAATTTAGAGTGACCTCTTTTAAAAAGGATTAATTTGAATTGACAAATAACATATATTCTCTTTTGTCCTTTAAAGGAGATACGACATTAAAGGTAGCGATATTTTGTTTCCTCTCCA